>JAXDDX010000319.1:0-220363 GCA_034670405.1 Hoplostethus atlanticus | reverse complement strand
GTTTATCCGGTACAGGTCAATACGACTAGAAAACGTCGAAAGAAACAGCGGCAGAACACAAACACAAAACAGCACATTAAGACAGAAACAAGACTGCAGCCCAGCTAACCAACCTAACTGAACCGACAGTCTGTGTTAGCCGGTATTGCAGGGTCCAGGACTGGCTGGGATCTGGTTGGTGCATCAGGAGCCTTGTCAGTGCTGTCGTTCTTCACTTGGGATACTGGGCAGACAGTTCTTAGTTTTCAGCTCAATATACACCAAGAGGCTTTCAACACATCCCTTTCCCACACAACCTATGTGGTATAAACATGCTGTGTTGAAAAGCAGAGGCAGTCAGAGGCAGTCAGTCTGGATGGTGGAGGTATTCCAGAGCAGACAGGAAGTCTGCAGGTAAAAGCTTTTCCTCTACAGAGCTGAAAGGCTGGAGGGCTTTAAATGTTGACAATTTGTCTCCTTCATGGGAAGCTGCTGTCATCTTCTGTCACATCAGGATCTACGGTCTGTTAGTCCGTCTGGATGTGATACCTTCCAGAGAAACTGTTTTTTTTTTTAAATCTGAAACTGTTGATGCTAGTGAAAGTAAAACACACCAATTCCCTCCTTCTTTCACTTTTGTTTTATTTGAGCATGGTAAACATACATATACATGGGCACATATATCCATACAAATATACATGCAATTAGATCGCAATATGCTCTTTTTGTTTTCTTGAACATACACTACCGCTCAAAAGTTTGGGGTCACTTAAAAACTTAGAGAGGGTATCAGAGTGGTTTGTAGCGCATTTCTCTAACTCTTTCAAAGTGGCATCATGTACATGAGTCATTTTTCAGTTCTGAAATAGACTTATGGATACTTTGATTTAGGGATGAAATCTCACCTCTAATGGTAGCAGATACTTCTGTAATGCAGTTTTGTGGCACAAATATCTGATTTGATCAAGTTCACCTGCGTGCTTAAGGTAGCAATGGCCGTGAACACCGCCTTGTTCAAGGGTTCGTCCTCACTTTTGTCATCGGTTTCCAGGTTTCGACACATGTCCGAGGCTTCTGGGCTTCAGACGTCTCATTGTTTTTTCCCTTTTGTTTCACCATTATGAAAATCGAGCAAAATCACATACTCCTGGGACTGCTGTTGTATTTAGATTTTTCAGGAAGTGGGTAGAGATAAATAATTGTGGTTTTTGTAAAGTTTTAATCAAAATATTGACAAGCTATTTGGAGGTGTATCTTACTCTTCCATCACTCACTAGCCAATTCCCTCCTTTAGTTGTTGGATTCACGACCATGTTGTCCTGTGGTCCGGACACAATAATCACTCACTCCACTTCCAACAGGAGGACTGCAATTATACACTTATGATTTCTGGTGACTAGTAGTTCTCTTGCCTACCTACGTTCAATGCACTTATTGTAAGTCGCTTTGGATAAAAGCGTCTGCTAAATAACTGGAATGTAAGGGTCAGGGTAGTGTCTCTTGAAGAGGAAGGGTCAGGGTAGTGTTTCTTGAAGAGGAAGGGTCAGGGTAGTGTCTCTAGAGAGGAAGGGTCAGGGTAGTGTTTCTTGAAGAGGAAGGGTCAGGGTAGTGTCTCTAGAAGAGGAAGGGTCAGGGTAGTGTCTCTTGAAGAGGAAGGGTCAGGGTAGTGTTCTTGAAGAAGAAGGGTCAGGGTAGTGTCTCTAGAAGAGGAAGGGTCAGGATAGTGTTTCTTGAAGAGGAAGGTCAGGGTAGTGTCTCTAGAAGAGGAAGGGTCAGGGTAGTGTTTCTTAAAGAGGAAGGGTCAGGGTAGTGTTTTCTAGAAGAGGAAGGGTCAGGGTAGTGTTTCTTGAAGAGGTGGGTTTTCAGCCTGTGGTGGAAGATAGACAGCGACTCTGCTGTGGGGAGTTCATTCCACCACTGTGGGGCTACAGTCTGATGAGCCTGTCCAACTTGTCGATCTCCTCCCGGGAGGCAAGCTCGTCCTTTACCTCCTCGGCCAGCCCCTGTAAAAACGTTGTCTGCAGCGCCACAATCATTCCAGCCGCCCTCTGAGGCCTTGGCGCAGGGCGCGGAAGCGGCAACTCGCAGCACCGGTCAGAAACTGATGATCCGTGTGGAGCTGTTGTGTCGTCAGGGTGAACTGCTGTACCACGGCAGAAAGAGAGGTAAGTTGATCCTCCAGCACGGTTATCCTCTGACACTCTGGGAGGAATTCCTGGGCCACTTCAGTGAGGCATTCCTGGGTGCTCTTTAGTTGGTTGCTGAGTCCATTTCTGTGTGATTATTGCTGTAACAACTGGGAATGAGGACTCAAGTGCAAGGGAGATGACAGCAGGATGATCGGGTGAAAACCAAGGACTGGGGGTTATTCCAACAGAGAAAAAGTAACAACATAAAGGCCAACAGGGCTAATAAACTAAGGACTCAACCGAACTGACAGTCGGGATCAAAATAACAAAAACACTAACATAAATTACTGAACTACAGCTGAACTCGGGATGGCTTCTCTTCTCGGCATGGGTAGGCTCAAGAATCAGTGACTGGGGATGGAAGCACAAGCTGTTAAATAGTAGCAGAGACAGGTGCTGAATTCCCTCTTTATCTCCGTCTTAAACGAGAAAATTAAAAATAGTTACAATAGCATGCTAACATTTCCTCCCCACCACTGTCAGGACGACACTGGTTGGGAGACTTTAAAGGTGTGCTAAACAGACTAAAGCAGATTACTGCCCTTTACTGTCTCAGCAAGTGTTCCCGTGTTAACACACATACAAGGCAGATTTGCCGTTGCGTGTAGGCGACCATTATAATAACTGGAACTATTGGTGGGCCGGGCTGCCAGTTGCTGTCCGCTGCTTTAGTGCATTTGGACCTGAAGATTCCAGTCACACTGGCTAAGCTGAAAACTATTTTATATTATTCATGGCCGCATGTTGCCATTCCCCTCAACCTGTTTACTGCTGGTGTTTATGGTCTGTGGAAGCTCTGATTGAGTTTATTCCTGTATACAGGGACTTTGGTAACTGAATATAATATGTAAAAATACTTTAGTGTCAGGGAACCACAACAACTATTTTAGCTGCGATTTGAATTGTGTTCACACTGCTGTCCCCAAATCCAAGGAGGGTTTATTTGTGCTGACAGTTTGCCCCTTCAGGGCTCCGTAACCCACTGCAGTGCATCTGGGTAAAACCGTCTGGTTTTTAAATTTAAATTCATGATAACACTCCGAAGGCTGGGGATTCAAGACCTCTCGGTTTTGGACGCCCCCCCCCCCCCCCCCCCACACACACACACACCCCCATTGGGTTTTCGGGGCCCACAAAGACCCATTTCGCTGGGATTGGGGAAAACCCCATTGTTTAAAAAACCCAGCATCCAGGATGAAGTTTGGGTCTTTACATATGACTGTGAATTTTTGTAATGCTTTGGGTAAATGTGCGCCTCTCAGTTGACATCGGGTTTGTGACTGAGGGGAAGGCAAGAAATAGCGGGTCCATTTCTTTGAAAATCTGCGGGTCCTCCCTTGCCCCAATGGACTGGGATAAAGGGCCTGTGTATGTGCCCCCACCCTGAAAATTTTATTATCATTATGTCAGTCTTTTCTACTGATCAGGAAAACCCAGTTTTTGTTTTGTCTCCCCTATGGGGTTTTTTCCCAAAATCTACTGTGGCCCGTGATTTCCCTTCCCTTTTTATTTATTACCTAATTTTTCTGTACCTTAATTTCCCCTAATTTTCCCCTACGTTACCCTGTGAATTCACCCACAAAATTTTTTTTGCGTCAAAAAAATTCATTTCGTCACACAAACCTTGAAAGCATGCTTTTCCCCGGGACGAAATTGCTTTCTGTAGATTTACAAGGTTTTCCATATCCTTCAGGGCCAAGTGCTTTTTTCAACCAGTAGATGGCGATAGGTTGGCAGAAAAACTTGGCACACTCAAGTGTTTGGAATTGTGTTGCGAGGGGGTGAATACATTAAGGGCCTAAAATCATGAATACTTGTTAAAGTTGAATTTGCAGACAAATTTGAAACAACAGTATTAAAAACCGTTTTGAAACTGTCTGCCCAGCGGTGGATTAGGCCGTATGGTCCGTAAACATTTCCCTTGTTATTGATGATAGCATAAAAGCTCCTCTGTGGGTAAAGGGAGTGAACACTGGGGAAATGTTAGGTTTTTCAGTAGACTCCACTGCTGTACTGAGTCTGTAGATTGACCTTAGGAAGGTTACCCACGGGGCTTCCGTCATCATTATGAAGGCCACTGTTTAAAAACAACTCAACATTTTTCAGTTCTGTTGCTATAAGTATCTTTCCAAAGGGGATGACAGTGGGTTTGTGCTGTGATGGCGGACAGGCCTGTATTGATCGGGTGACCCATGCCATAGCGCTGACATGTTCTGAGGAAATCTGCTGATTCAATGTGAACTGCAGCAATGTTATTGATGAGCCGAGGCTTTGCGGGGCTAATAGCTAATCTGTCAATAGGAGGGGAATGGCAGCCATTCCCTTTTTCATAAAAACCCTCTTCCTAAAGACACACTAACCGACGTTACCTTGATGTTGGTCGGAGTTTACACCCCTTTGGGGAAAGGAAGATATCTACTTGCCTATTTTTTTGTGTACTACACATCTTGACATTCATATTTTACAAATATAGAGATTCATTCCAACATAAAAAATTTACATGTTTTGAAAAAATTTTACAAGAGATTCGGCAAGTGAAAGAAATTATGTAATTTATGAATAATCAAAAAACCTTTATTTATAAAATAGAAATTTTTCAGAAGATGTAACATGAAATTGGATTAATAAACATGAGGTTTATTGGATTGGATGAATTTGGATTCATATCCATACGGGTTGTTTGAAAAAATATCAAAAATATATTATAAAAATATAAGTACATATATAATAGGGGGTGTCTTTAAAAAACCAAAGGACTTCGATACTTTTTCTGCCAATATTTTTGGGCCCCTTGGGCTTTTTGGTTTTTCACATTTCATCTATTTTTTTTAAATAGCCACGATAAAAACAATAAGAATACAAAAAAAAATAAAAAAATCTTTTTGGCTTTTAAAAAATTGTAAAGTGCTATGGCCATGACTGTTGGCACCCTTTTTTCCAATACTTGATGTTTCCCAAAATGTTCTTGTAAACACCAATAAGCTTCTTTCCCTTTCCTGGCATTTTTTTTCCCACTCTTCAAACACAACTTTTTTGTTCTGGAATTGTAAAGAATGTGTTAAGAGTGTCCATGGGGGGGGGGGTTGGAGTCCGGGGGGACCCGAGTTTGTCGTTTGGCCGGGGTAGCAGAAGGAAAAAACTGTTCTTGTGGCGAGGTTTTGATCTTGAGGGGACCGCGCCCCTCCCAGGGGGGAGTGACTCAAAGAGTTTGTGTCGGGTGGGAGGGGTCGGCTACAATCCTACCGCACGCCCCAAGTCCGACAGGCTACGGTCCTGGAGAATGGCAGATTGGGGGCCAATCACCTTCTCAGCAGACGAATGACACGCTGCATTGCCCTTTCCTTGGCAGTTTCGCACGTACCGATGGGATGGAGGAGGTGAGGATGGCCCCACAATGTGGGGGTGAGAAGTGCCCATCATTGACTTTGGCAGGTTAAACTTTCCCCGTGCGGCGGGAAGTCTCCTCGGGCTGTGCTTTTTTGGTGAGGGATTGATGTTCACTCCCCCCTTTCCCCTGGGTGATGATGGTACCCGGGAAGCGGAAGGACTCCCAGTTTCGACTGGGGAGTCAAAAGGGTGAGGGGGGCGGGGGGGGCGGGGTTCTTCCTGTAATCTCCACGTCTTTAGAGCTTTGAGCCCAAGTTTTTTTCTGCCTCACCGGTCACCAGATGGTCAATCTCCCCCCTTTAGGGGACTCATCCTCACCAGAGATGAGCCCAATGAGGGTGGTGTCGTCCGCGAACTTCAGGGCTTGATGGACTGATGATGGAGGTGCAGGTTGGTGTAAACGGGGAGAAATAGGGGGGAAAGAACCAGCCTTGAGGGGAACCCGTGAGGATGGCCAGGAGTGGGAGATGTGCTTCCCCAGTTTCACGACTGCTTCTGTCAACAGGAAGTCTGTGATCCCCTCCAAGCGGGGAGAGCTTGTCCTTCAGCAGAGCCAGGGAGGGGTTTGGTTGAAGGCGGATCAAAAATGCCCCTCGAGGCGACGGGTTCCCCCTGGGGCGAGGGGTTGCCCGTCCTCAGAGGCCCCCCTGCGGCCGATCTACATGGTCACGAACTCTTCTCTGTCTCCCCCCGCGGGTGGAATGAACTCCCACTGATGTAGGCAGCAGAGTCCGGCCCCATCTTTCGCCGCAGGTGGAAAACCCACCTCTTCAGGAAACACTACCCTGACCCTTTCCCCCTTAGCCTTCCTATTTGTCGTCAATTATGTGTTGAGCTCTTGTTTATTGGCTCTTTTTCATTTGATACACTTATTTGTCTTAGCTCTTGCTTTTTTTTGGTTCACTTATTTGTCTTAGCTCTTGTTTTTTTTGTTTTCCTTTTTTGCCCTCATTTGTTTAAAGATAAAGTAGGTTGCTAACTTTATTGCACTTTTTCCTTAACACTATTTTATCTCTTAGTTGTTTTGTTTAGGAAGGAAATACACTTAGATTTCTGGTGATATATTTTCCCTTTTCCTACCTTGTTAAATGCCTTATTGTAAGTCGCTTTGGTAAAAGCTTCCTGCTAAAGACTGTAATGTAATGTAATGTAAAATCCACAAACGGGATCCTTGCAAACAATGCGCACCAACACACCGAGGCAGCCATCCGCGGCCCACCATCATAAGATTTTTTTTTTTCAAAGCCTTGCCCCAACCTTCGAAGAATCGAGATCATTTTTCCTTTTAAAAACCACCACTTCCTGGGAGATTTAACAATTCCATGAACACAAACTTTTTAAAATAACTTTGTGAATTTGGGAAACCCCCCAAGGTCTCTAGACCTTTATACCCTTGTGGACGCTGATTTTGGGTGTAACGCTTTTTACATCCCTGACTTTTTTTCCTTTTCCCCATTTTCACGACAACCGGGGAAGCAGAACAGACTGTTTTATACTTAAAAAAGGTTAATTGGGTCATTTAAAACTGGCCACCTGTCACGGGCAAATTAATTACACTGCAAATGAAAACCCAAATTTAAATTTTTCCTCCAACAAGTTTTTAAATTTGTTCTAAAGGGTGACAGTAATCATGGCCATGGTCACTTTTCAATTTTTGAAACCATAAAAAATTTTTTGTTTGATGTGTCGTTTTGAAAAGGGATAATCCCATGTGTGAAGCTGTTTCAATTTCCAAATTTATTTCAAAAGATATTGTATTTTATTGCTTAAACGCAAAGGTGGCAAAAACTTGGTAAGAATGCTTTTTTCTCATCTAAAAAACTATTTTTCTTGTTTTGCAGCCTTTTGTACGCCACCATTTTTGGTAACGTCCCCCCATTTTCCAGCAGATGTACCCCAAAACCCCCAAACCCGCTACCATGAGATGCTAACAGGTCCGGACTTCCTAAAACCCCTTACCAGGTCCCCAAAGGGCCTGGTAAACGAGTCATGGACTAATATGTCCACCTGGTCCATGTCCAGAGGCATAGACACTGAAAAGGTACTCTGAAAATGACTGACCAGACACTGCTAACAGTACGTCCAGGTATTTCTGACACTACTGACCACATATGCTGCAGTACTGACCAGACATTGCTAACAGTACTGAAAAGGTACTGCTGACAGGCTAACCCAACCAAAACCTTTCCCTTTTTGGTTTTCCTTATCTAATTCATTCTTCAAATGGCTCTGCAAAAGTATTGGAGTATAGTTTTTCTATCTCGGGTCACCGGGGGTAAAAAAGGGCACAATTCGTTTCTTTAGGTAGAAAGAACATTTTCTCCTTTATAATTTCTACAGGGTTTGATTAATAAAGGAAATCTATTTTAAACTGTAGAAAAATACATTTACATTTAGCGGGCACTCTTATCCATTTTTTGATGTTGTTGATATTTTTTGGGGCATAAACTCGTGCCCTTCCAGATTCGATATCTCTATTACAGTATTAGTAGTTTAAATCAGTAGAAAAATTGGGATATTTTCTTTAAAAGTAAACAGCAAAAATAGAGTTGAACCTTAGCTGAAACCAGGATTTGCGTGTATCCACATTGTGGTCCTTGTCTGAGTGCTGCAGACTGTCCTAAGGACATGGAGCAATATCTGCGTCCCCCCTCAAGGGGAAGGGTTTTTTAAAGAACTCCTCCCTTCCGGGGGCCCAGCAGGGTTGCCTTTGGGCCTTGGCCTGGATTTTCCAGACCACCCACACGCTCCGGGGACCTCTTTTACCATGCTGGAAAAGCGTAGACAGCCTTTGCTTTGGGGTGTCGGGGTCCTTAGAGGTCATCCAGGATGATGAGGGGGTTTTTGCCATTTTAGGTGAGATGGTTTGGTCCTAAAATGGAGGCGTGAAAATGTTTTGTTTGGGTGAGGGCTGTAACCTCCGCTAAGACTGATTTGGGGTTTACTTCTTTTTAACAATGCCGTGTACTGCTATACAGAAAACCATGTACTCTGTCACAAAATGAAATGTGCTTTCAAATACCAAGAAACTTCAGAAAGGGATTGTTTAGGCCAATCCCAAGTAGTAATATTGTAGAAAGATAATAATCCATGTGATTTGCTGATCACAGCTTTACCCCCCAAAGGGCAGCCCCCCAACTCCATCTACAAAAAAACAAAAACCTGCAGCGCTAAATTTTTGATGTAAGACTTAGCTCAGATTTAGCTCTTCCTCGCGAATAAATGGGGCTGCTATTTTCAACGGGAAAATCATGCTCCAAGGCCCCTTAAAAAAAACCAAATCATTCTTATCATGAAGTGATTTTCGATATATCCCTGGTTTTTCTGGCTGATCTGGGGTCTTTCCAGAGGAAAACCCATTCACGGGTTCGAAAACAAAAACCTGTAAAATGTGATGGACAAAGCTGTCGGGCGTAGCACAGAGAACGTACAGTTGTCAGAAAAATTTTACGTAATGCATTCTGGATATTGGGGAAATCTCTGTGGTCTTTTTCAGCGTGTCAGTAACGTATTCCCTTTTAAGAGTACTGGACTGAAAGCACGGTACATCTACAAGTCGTTCCCACAATTTTCTTACCACTGGACATTTGGGTTTTTGCTTCACTGTGACTGACGCTGATGGGAAAATTTGGGGATGGTTGATGGGCCCCCCCATGGACAGAGACCCATTCTCTGTCCTTCGGGTTTTTTGGGTTTTTTGCTTCCAAAGGGCCAGAAGACATCTATCAGCAGCCCAAAATCAGCCCCATGTCCTCTCGGATAAATATTTGATATGCAGACTCTCGCTAAGGCTTAACCTCTCAGGAACAACAGGGCCGTAATAGCATGCCAGTCTAGTGTTCGCAGCCCAGTGGGTTTTCAGTTTTTCAGTTGAAGCAATATAAATGGCTTGCTCACTGTTGCTGCAGTGAATTTTTTTTTTTTCCTTGTTACATTCAGTTTTTGATTTTTTTTCCCCCGTGTAGTGCAGCTCCTTCTGGTCTGACAGATCTTTCTTCGGGAGTTTCAAATTTTTTTTCGTTCTGATGTCTGTTTTTTTGTTATTTCAATAATGATGATGTTTAGCTTTTTATGTGAAGCTGCACTGTGCATGACCTATCTAATGCTTTTTCATTTATCCAACTTTACTGGAAGGGACAGAAATGAGTTCATGTAAGAATCAAAGGTTGGATGTTAATACCATGCCCTGGGGCTAATCATTGGCTGTTTCCCCAAGCAGATTGAGTTCCCCCCTTTTTTCCCCGATGTCTTCTCCATGGAGAAGAGGAGGTTTTTTTAGCAGTGCTCCCCCCATGATCTGGGCAAAACACTGAGCCGAAAGTGGGTTACTGTTGATTTTGGTCATGTAGTTTTTTTTCCGCGCCATCACCCCCCTCAGGTCAAACAGAAATCGACCCAAAACTACATATGAAAAATCGTGTAGTTTCAAAATTTTCACAGGCAATTTTTTTGGGGTATTCACTGTATTAATACGACCGTGGTGAACCTGCATTTTCCCCCACTGCAGGGGGGCAGTATGAACCCAAGGTCAAAGGTCAATTAGCCAAGAAGTCAAGAAAGACTAACTTACTAACACGGGCAAACATTTACCTGTACGTTTGTCTGAGGTCAAACACATGCAGCTTAACACAGATTCCGTACAAAACAGCAACTGAAAAAAAGTCAGTGTTGTGAAATTGTAAAATGGGGTGGATTGGTTGAAGGTTTTGATCTCCAGGCAGCCGGGGGAACTCCCTCTCTTTTCCCTCCATTTAAAGGCGATGTGTTTGGGTGATGTGTTTTGGGGAAAGGAGGTGAGCGGGCCAGGCCTGTGCAAAACGTCAAGCGCGACCTACTGCACCCCACATCATCAAACGAGATGTTGCAAAAGGGTTTTGGGAGTTTACTCGCTTTCTCCAACCACTTCTCCAGAAACCTTGCTCACCTACAACCTCGGGAAAGGGGTGGGTTCTGTCTGTCTGCCCCTCCTCTCTCTCTTTTCCCCTTTTCATTCAAGAACATTAGATGAAACTAGTCTTTGCAGCAGCAAATAAAAAATAGCATCAGTAGATGCGGAGTAAACATAAAACAACTCAGTGACCAACATCTCACTGTTTCCTTGGGCATATTTGTACCTATAATGCATCAGTCACATTTCCCTAGAAAGGGTGATAAAAGGAGCTGGAACAAGCATACCACCAGAGAATACAGTTAATGTATTTCTGAATGGAGAAACGGCCGGGCCCTTTGTTCTAAACAGTTGAATCTTACATGTCATTTGATTGATTGTTTAGATTTATTTCGTCATTTATACAAAATAACGAAGCATGGGTTTGTGGATTAAAGCTAATAAATCTTGCTACTTTCTGTTTTTTCAGTGGGGGACCAAGATGAATGTAGAGTCCCCAGCTCATACATCCATATACTTTTTCATTTTGACAGAGTCTATAGAATGGACCCAGCAGAAACAGATTGACGTGAAGTTACACAATAGGATATTCAAAACTGTAGTGACAAGTTGTTTTGCCAAAATCTTTTTGGAAACCCTCTCCCAACTCACAGTCACATTGTCCCTTTATGTAAGACACAAGGAATTTATGGCAGACTGGGGGAGGGTGGGGGTGAGGCTTAGGGGGATCCGGAGAGATTTGAATCAGGGGACTGACTCTCCCTGGATCAAAACCCCGCTGCGGCCAATTAAGGGCCCCGGGGGTGACCTGAAACAGAGGGGGTGTGCCCCGATGGAGAAGCAGCTTCAAGCCCCGAATCCAAATTTTTTATTGTGTGAAATAAAAGGGCCTGCTGGCCCTTAACTCTGCCCGTCCCCCTGTCTCTGTTTCCTGGCCCCCGGTTTAGCGGCCATGCTAAAATGGGGATATGGGGCACAACAGAAGGGAAGGGGGCCCCGTGTTCCCCGGGGGGGTGAACAATGTCATTGCCAAAAATCGTATCCACGCCCACGGAGGGCGACCCCATTTGGATGACTGCCAGCGATGAAAAACGGCTTCCCCCCCAGCCCCCTCTCAACGTGGGCAACGTCGGCAACCCGCTAGCCTGGAAGCCCCCAGCACCTCAGCCGAACATCACCGGGCCCCCATGCCCCCGGGCAGACCCTTCTCCCCTTTTATCCTCCCCCTTTTAAGGGGGGGGGGGGGGGGGGGGGGGGGGGGGGGGGGGCTCCCCGCCTCAGTTGGCGGGGGAGGTATTGGCAGACTGGGGGGGAGGGTGGGGGGAGGTTTTAGGCTGGACCCGAAGAGAGTTATCGTGACTGACTCCCCCAGGACCCACATGGTTGCACCAAATTTGAACCTGTTTGCAGCCGACCCTTTTAACCTGTGTGGCCGTGTGAGAAGTGATTGAGTTCGACGGGAGATGAGGATTTGAGTGGGACTATGGAGAGAGAGCCAGAAACGACCAGCAGCAGCCCCCCAAATTAAAAAAATAACCATTACAAAATTGGTTGATGTGGGTAAAACTGAGCCTTTAATTTCTCCCTTTGGGGGTCGGTGGCTGTATTTCGGGTCCTTCCCCCCCAAAAAACGATGATCAGTTTTTGCCCTGCTGTCCTCTTACTGCCCACCATGCTACCGGGTGTAGCCTGCATGTTTCAACTAAAAACCTTTAAATAAGCTGCTTTTTTTCCCTCCATCCTCAGTGGCTTCAGCTGAGATAAGCAAGGGTTAATTTTACTAATGCTAAACTGCGGGGTGGGTGACAACGGGGTGCATTATAGACTGGCCCTAAGAGGACCCTGACCCAAACCTGCCCCAAAACCCTGACCCAAAACCCTAAACCTGACTGGCAGCCCCTATGCCAGTCTTTTTAAAATCATTTCCGGGGTGCAGTTGCCCCAATAAATTTTAATTTTCCCGAGCCAGTGTTGGATGCGGGAGAACCACCTACCCCTGTTTGCCCCCTCACATCCAGTCCAACAGAGGGGGTTTCCTATAGGATGGCACACTAAATTTTCTTAGGAGGAAACAACGGGGTTTTTCTATGGGATGGACAGAGGTTTCCTACAGGGGGGCAGACGGTTTCCCACAGGATGGTCAGACGATTTCCTACAGACTGTTTTCCTACGGGATGGACAGATGGTTTTCCCCTACAGTGGAAAACTGGTTTCCAAAGGGAGGACAGACTGGCTTCCTACAGATGGTTTTCTAAGGATGGACAACGGTTTCCCTACAGGATGGACAACGGTTTTCCTACAGAATGGACAGACTGGTTTCCTACAGGGGACAGAGGGTTTCCCTACAGACGGTTTCCCTACAGGATGGACAGGGTTTTTCCCTACAGACTGGTTTCCTACAGGAGGGAAGACGATTTCCTACAGACTGGTTTCCTCCCGGAAATGGACAGATGATTTCTTACAGGAGGACAGACTGGTTTCCTCAGACGGTTTTTCCTACGGGATGGACAGATGTTTCCTACAGACGGTTTTCCTAAAAAAGGCAGATAAAATTTCTTACAGGAGGACAGACTGGTTTCCTACGGGAGGGTTTCCCTAAGGAGGAAGATGGTTTCCTACAGACGGTTTTCCACAGATGGACAGCGGGTTTTTTCCTACTGGAGGCAGACGGGTTTCCAAATTGGAGGACAGACTGGTTTCCTACAGACTGGTTTCCACAGACTGGTTTCCTACGGGATGGCAACCGTTTTTTCCTACAGGATGGCAGATTTTTTTTCCCCCTACAGGATGGACGACGGGTTTTTCCTACAGATGTTTCCTACGGGAGGACAGACGGGTTTTCCCCTACAAATGGTTTCCTATAGGATGGACAGACTATTTTCCTATAGGAGGGACAGCTGGTTTCCTACGGGAGGGAAGACTGGTTTCCCTAAGGATGGACAGACTTTTTTCCACAGGAGGGGACAGATTGGTTTCCTATGGGATGGAAAAACTGGTTTTTCCTACAGGGGACAGACGGGTTTTCCTACGGGTGGTTTCCTACGGGAAAGGGACAGAGGGTTTTCCTACGGGTGGTCAACTGTTTCCCCTACAGACTGGTTTTCCTACAGGATGGACACGGGTTCCTCAGCGAGAAGCTTGACCCTTTTCTTTTTTTCCCTTCGCCCCCCCCTTCGACCTACCCTCCCCCCCATTTTCTCCTACCCAAAGGTGGCAACCAACTGGCCCCTAATCTTCCCCAACACTGTTTACTGCCAACCTCCCGTCCCCTCTTATCTCTCTGCCCACTACTTCTGTCTTACACTCTCTCCTTACTCCTCCCCTCCCCACAGGGTTTCTTCTGTCGCAATCTCCGCTCATCCCCCCCCACTGATCTTTCCTCTTCTTTCTCTCTGCTCCCCCTCCCCCCCCCCCTGAATTTTTTCTTTTCTATCCCCTGTAGCCACTGATTTTTCTTCTCTCTACTTGTCCTCTTCTCTGGACCACTCTGTCCCCTCACCTCCAGGCCGCACGCCAAAAATCCCCCTGCCCCTTGGGTTTCGGACTCTGGGTACAGAGACGGAGCCTGAGAGTGGCTGGCCAAAAGAGAAAAGGCAAAAATCCTGGAGGGCCTTTTTACCTTCCAAACTCTCCTTTTCCCCTTTTTCCCCCCCTCTATCTGCTGCAAAGCTGCTTTCCCCTTTTGCACCCAAAAAATTTAAAATCTGCTTCCAACCCTAAAAAAAAACCTTTTAAACTTTCTCTTCTTCCTCCAACCCCCCCCCCCCTCCCCCTTCCCCCTCCGCCCTGACGTTTCGCCAACTTCTTTGACAAGAAGGCCTTCCACCCATCCCTCTCTACCACCCCTCCACCCTTTTTTCCCTCCCCATCTCCCTCCCCCATCCCCTTTTCTCCCCCCCCCCCCCAAAACGGGGTCCTTCACCTTGTTACATCTAGCCCCCCCCCACCACATGCTCCCTTGACCCAGTCCCATCCACTCTGCTGCAGTCTACTGCACCTAATCCTTCCCTTCCTGACTCATCAAACATGTCCCCTTTATGTCTGGGTTTCTTTCCCTCTGCTTCAAGACTGCCCGAGTCACCCCCCCTTTTGAAGAAAAACCAACATTGACCCCCCTGAGGTCAAAAACTACAGACCCGGTTTCCCCCTTTTTTACCCTTTCTATCAAAAAAATCCCTTTAACGTGCTGTCTTCAATCAACTGTCCCCTTTTACCCCACCAGAACAACCTCTTGGATCCCACCCTTGGGTTCAAAATGGGCACTCGAACCCAGACTGCCCTCCCCTGGTGTACCACCAATCCCCCCTTCCACCCTTGAGGGGAGGGTGTCTCAAAGGGTCTGCACTCTCCATGTTTGCATCCTACCGACGGATCGCTCCCACCAGGTGATGCGAGAGGGGCTGGCAGAACCTGCAGGCTCACTACTGGGGTTTTTCCCCAAGGGTCAGTTTCGGGGCCCCCTTCTTTTTTTTTCCCCTACCAACATCTCTTGGGTTTTGTTATCCACTCCCCCCGACTTTTCCCACCACTCTTTTGCGATGACCCCAGCTGTCCTGTCATTTCCCCCCCTCTACACACAAGTGAGGCACGCATTTCTGCTGCCTGGCTGAATCTCGGATGGGATTCGATGCAAACCCCCGAACTTAAAAACCCGGACAAGCTGAGCTGGTGTTCCTCCCGGGGAAAAACTGCTGCACCGGGAAACCCGGGCCCCCTCACCATTGATAAGCTGTGTGACGTAACTCGGACTGCGAGGGGAATTGGGGGCCCGGGCGACCAACTGTCCCCTTCTTTTGGGAAACACGCATCATGACCCTCCTGCAGATTCCTCCTCTACAACATCAGGAGGATTCCCCGGCCCCCTTCCCCCACTGACAAGGCCGCAGGTGCTCATCCAGGCTCTTGTCCTCCCCCCTGGATACTGCAATCCCTCCTTGTGGGGGCCCCGGCGTCTGCCATCAAACCTCTGGGGTTGTTCAGAAAGCTGCAGCTCTCAGGTGTTCAAAACCGCCAAGTTCTCCCATACAACTACCCTTTTCCGTTTCCTCACGGCTCCGTACACTCGCATCCAATTTAAGACCCTGGTGCTAGCCCATAGGGCAGGAAAGGAAAAAAGCTCCCTTTTTACCTCCAGGGTATGGGCAAGCCTTACACCCCCGCCGACCACTTTGCTCTGCGCCCGAGGGGGCTGGTTTTCCCCCCTCGCTCAGAGGCACACGTCACGGCTTTTTTTTTCTTTCTGGCCCCCCCATGGGGAATGAAACCCCCAGTGATGTCAGGGGCACTGGTCGCTGCCCATCTTCGCCGCAGGCTGAAAACCCACCCCTTTTAAAAAAAAATAACCCTACCCTCCTCTTAGCCCCGCCTATTTTTCGCAATTATTTTTATGAGCTCTTTTTTATTGGCTCTTGTTTTTTTTGTACACTTATTTTTCTTTGCTCTTTCCATTTATTTTCTTATTTGTCTCATTTTTTTAAGAAAAGTAGGGAGCTAACTTTTTGCACTTTTTCCCTTTGCACAGTTTTGCTCTTAGTTGCTTGTTTAGGAAGGAAAAGCACTTAGATTTCTGGGGACTATATTTTTCCCCTTGCCTACCTATTTGAATGCACCATTTAAGTCGCTTTGGATAAAAACGTCTGCTAAAAAAGCCTGTAAGTAATGGACAACTGGCTTCCTACAGACTGTTTTTCCTACAGGATGGAAAACTGGTTTTTTTTAGGGATGGACAGCTTGTTTCCACAGGGGGGGCAAATGTTTTTCTTACAGGATGGTCAGACTGATTTCCCACAGATTGATTTTCCCAAGGATGGACAACTGGTTTTTTCCCACAGAAGGACAGACGGTTTCCTACAGGGGACAGATGGTTTCCTAAGGATGGGAAAAATGATTTCCTACAGGATGGGGCAGACTGGGTTTCCCCACGATGGTTTCCTACAGGTGGCAGGCGTTTCCTACAGACTGGTTTTTCCCACAGGATGGGGCAGATTTAATTTTCTACGGGTGGACGAAATGGTTTCCTACGACTGGGTTTTCCCACGGTGGAAAACTGATTTCCCACAGGATGGGAAAACTGGTTTCCTATAGATGGTTTTTCCCAAGGGTGGAAGACTGATTTTTCCCACAGGGTGGACAGACGGTTTTCCCACAGAGGGTTTTTTAAAGACTATTTCCTACAGGATGGACAGCTGTTTCCACAGGATGGACAGACTGGTTCCTACAGACTGGTTTCCCAAGGATGGGGTAGGCTGATTTTTCCCACAGGATGGACAGACTGGTTTCATAAGACTGGTTTCCTACAGGGTGGGCAGCTGGTTTCCTACAGGTGGGCAGACTGGTTTCCTACACCCCCTGACTCCCCTCCTCTTTCATCTTTATTGACAAGTAGAGTGGGGGCAATAGAGAAAGGTTGGGGTGGGATCTGATCTAGGATACAAAAAAGCTCCTCTGATTTACGGGGCTCCCTGCTCACTTTGCCCCCCGGGAGCCTGAAGGAAAGACAGTTTTTGTTCAAATGTTCAAAAGTGACTTGGCATGGTATCAAATTTATTTGATGAAGGCATTTGGCCAAAACTATTTTTAAATTTATTTTTTTCCCCCAAAGAATTGTCATAATTTCTACGTCTTAGGGAAACTGTCATTATGTTTGTTCGCCAGGGGGGGGCCGGTTTTTTTTGGGGGCCCCAAACAAAAATGTCTTAGACGGCTCCTGTATAAACAAAAATAAACAAAAAAGAAATAAATTAAAGGTTGAGAGTAGACTGGGAGAGCTAGTTTTGGGGCCCCCTTAGCTTCTAAAACTAAATGAATATTTAAATTTGGTTTTTTTGTTAGGTAAAACATGCACCACCCGATTGGTTTTTGGAAGCAAAAGAGAAGTGAGAAAAATCAAATCTTTACCATGGAAAGACTTAAACAAGAACGGCTGCCCTTTTTAGTGATATGAGCACTCCTTACAGTCCAGGCCTCTGAGAAGCAGACTGTTAATCTCAGTGTACCGGTTAAATAAAAAGGGCCCTTATAAATAAAAAAAGCCTTTTTACTTTTCTGACAGCGAGGACTGAAGTGAAGTTAGCAGCTACTGTAAAACCACAGAAACAAAAAAAAAGGACAGAAATGTCCCGATGATTTACATGGGGCGTGACTGACACTGATCAGGGACTGCTGAAGGTTTTTAAAACCCAAAAAATTATGGATCATTCCATTTTTTATTATTATTTTAATCACTCTCTCTAAGTTTTACAGCCCGCCTCCTCCCACCCCGGTTTTTCTCTCTCCCCTGGTTATTCACACCTTTTCCCTTCGCCCCCCCTCTCTCCCCCCTGGTTATTCACAGCCTGCCCCTCTCCCCCGGCTCTCTCTCCCCCTGGTTAGTTTACAGCCTGCCCTTTTTTCTCGCCCCGGCTCTCTCTCTCCCCCGGTTACTTCACGCCTCCTCCTCCCCCCCCGGCTTTCCCCCCCCCCTCTCTCCCCTGGTTCTTCACAGCCTGCCTCTCTCGCCCCGGCTCTCTCTCTCCCCTGGTTAGTTCACAGGCTGCCTCTCTCGGCCAGCTCTTCCTCCCTGAATCGATGTGAAAGCCATGGGGCTGCTGCGTCGTGTTCTGCCTCGCTGTGCAATAATGATCTGCTGGAAGAGAAACGACCTGCAAGGCAGCGCTCACCTCCAAACCCCCATACAGCAGCTCTTTACATCCCACATGCTAAAGGTTTATTTTTCCCCACTGTAAAAATCCATCTCCATGAATATCCTTTGCTTCGGTTTAACTATGACTATATAATACACATTGTTATACCTGTATATTGATAGCAAAGACCAAAAGCAGTTTATGGAGCATCAGTAACTATAGATGGAGGCACATATTGTCAAATGTAGCACAAGAAAAAGTTTCCATATACACCACTGTATATTGAAAAGACAGTGTCTAATAACTTGCTGGTATATTGTGTTTACATCCAAAGGAACAGACCAACAGTAGTTTGGAACAGTTGCACCTTGTTCTTAAAGCCCCTTTTCATCATCCTGAAAACCCTTTTCAACAAAGCTGCCCAAGGGCTCCTGCATTCTGCTGCTGTAGGTCAGTTCCACCGCGATCCAATTTCAGCAGCTCAGGAGCTGGCTGGTCCACATATTGATGACATGGTTATAGCAGCAGCATCGTTCAGGGAAAGCCTCAGCATGACCTCATGCTGTTGCCACGCTGAGAGGTGGCATTGCTGATGTCGCAGCCTCTTTCCAGCCTCGGGGTGCGCCCCCTCCCACCCCCATCTTTTCCCCTTTCGGGACGCCTCGGCAGTCCATATTGACCCGCGAGCTCAAAAGAAATATTTTCTTGATATGTTTTATTATGACCATTTATTTTATATTGTTAAATAAAGACAGTCAATTGTTTGGCCTTTACCGGTACCGTAATCTGCCTAGGAAAAAAAAATCTAAAATTCAAGAAAGCCCTTTTTGGGAAATTTAACGAAAGGATACAGTTAAAAAAAATTTACAAGACTCCACTCACCCAATATAAATAACAAAAAAAAGGAAAAGAAAAAAAATGGTTTAAAAATGCAATAAAGAAGGCAAACAAGTACAGTTGGAATAAACGTGAATTTGGAATTACAATAAACTTGCCTCCATGGATTTAGAGAATGTCATCCATGCTTTTATTTCATCTGGTTTAAATTACTGCAACCTCTATTCCTGCCTCAGTCGAATCTGCCATATAAACAAATTTCCAATAGCAAAGAATTCTGATCACCTCCTCTTTTAACAGATTGTCTTCCGGAAGATCAGCGATGTGAAACGGGAAGAGGAGGAGATGCTGAGGAGGAAGAACGAGGCTCCTCTGAACCTTCCTCCAGACCATCCTGTCCGACGCCTCTTTCAGCGTTTCCGCCAGCAGAAAGAGGCCCGGTTGGCCGTCGAGCAAACCACTCAGGGCATCAGCGACGTGGAGAAAGGCACCATTCACCGGGAGCCGCCCAGGGTCCAGGAGGTCTTGGCCTCCACCAGTATCATCATGGTGACTGAGAGCCCTGCCACGCCCACTGCCTCCTCAACATCCACCACATCCTCTTCATCAAGGACCTCCAGCCGAGTCATGCTCCATGCTCCCTCCACCCTAAACGGCAACCTGGTTGGCTGTAAATCTGCAGAGCCGCCCAAAGCCAAAGGCTGGGGACGTTTCAAGGAGTCGGTAGTGAAGACCGAGTCGTGGAGCAGCGTTTCCCCGGCCCCAGTCAAGGGGACACTCCGATAGAACTAAAGCCCATGATGAGAGTCCCTCAAAAAACGGGTCATGTGCAGCGGATCACAAAGAGTGACCTCCCCTTGGACAATGTTGGCATGCCCGAAAACCCGCAGGAGAAAGCCCAGTCCTTTTTAAGGGAAAAAAGGTCTTCTGTCCATACCAGAACAGAAAGAGGGGCCCCCTTTTCTTGAGTTAAAACAAAAAAAATTAAGAGGAGAATCAGTTCTCTGAATAGTCGCATGGCAGCGCTGGAGCTCAGTGGCTGAGATGTTCAAATTCTCAAATCCAGGAAGTCATCGGGCTCCTTTTTCGGACTCAAGGCCACCATCCCCCGTTCGACAAGGAAAGCTTCTCATAAACTAATCCCCGGGACAGAATCCAACCCCGTGCATTCTGGGCCCCCAGATGGGAGGGACATGCTTTTTGCAGTGTGAGGCGTGGGGTTTCAAGCATTTAATGGGCATTATATCACATGGATTACAAATGCATTTTTTTCCTTTTTCCATTAGTGTGGGCACAGTTAAACCCGAACCCCCCGTTCAATCATTGGGGTTTAGAAAGGTGGTGTATGCTTTGGGCCTGGTACGAGGGAGGGCCAGAATCCACCCGTGCGACCCCTGCTGCGAGTTTGAATGGAAAAAGGGGAATGGGGACAAAGGGGGCAAGTCATCCGCAGTAATGGGGTGGGTTCATTCAATGGCTTCAAAATAAGAGATATAAAAAAGGATTCTGTTTTTTTTTTCCTTAGACTAAAAAAATGAGATAAAGTCATGGTAGTACCTTTGGTCCTTAGGGGGCTTTAGCCTTAACGAGTTTCAATAATAATAAGGCTTAAAACTTTTTTTTTCAAAAACATTTTTTTTAAAAAAGGATTTGGGAATATGCAGGAAATCATGTACCAAAAGGGGATTTGGTAGCTTTACAATGATGGGCACCATTTTCCACTGAAATTTGGGATTTATTTAAAAAAAAAACACTTAGCAATAGAATGTGACCACCTTTAAATCTGTGTATATACAGATTTTTATTTTGAAGTAGGTTAAACATTTGTAATCAAGAATAATGTTAGATTTTAAACACAAGTGACCCTGATCCATCTGGAATTGATGGAAAGATACATTACATTTGTGCCCAAAACCATGAGCTAGAGTATGTCTAGTTGGGACTCAAGTTTTGATAAAAAAAAAAAATCAGTGTATGCATGTTTCCATGCTTGTTATCCCCGAAGCTGGGCCACTTTAAAAACTTCCACCTCCATACACTGATGGAAATCAGCAATAAAAAGTATTGGTTTAGGGTTTAAAAGGTAATGTAGGTTTTTGACATTTTTTAAATACTTCTTGGTTCTATCTTGGTTGCCTAAAAAAAAAGGGGAATTAAAGTAGAATATGTGTATGTAATTTGAAAGCAAAAACCCCTGCACTGTTGTGGTAGAACTTTCATGACATAGGCTTATTTAAATTTAGGGGTTTTTTTTTAAAAAACAATTGCAATAAATTTTTAGCCCAATATATATATTTTTTCTTAATTCTTTTTTGGGGCATTTTGCTTTTTATTTATATACAGTAGAAGAGACAAGAAAGTCGGGGTACCAGGGGCCGGGACGGATTCGAACCCAGGGCTCTGGTTAGGGTATCCCCTTAGACCCCCTGAGCCACCAGGACCCCTCGCCCAAAAAATATATTATATTATATTATGAAACAAAGTCCACAAATATTTATGGCTGACATTTTTTATTTTTTCTACCCCCACCAAAAAAAGGAGGTTTTTTAAATGCCTTTTACCGGAGAGCTAAATGCCCCCTGCCAAAAAATTCCTTAATTTTTATTCCCCACACAAAGTTTCAAAAAAAAACTGGCTTTATTTTTCCCGGTCCAAAACTTGTATTGGCTTAATTTTTGTTTTTTTTTTTTGGGGGCAAAAAGGTCCAAGGGGGAAAAAACCCCCAATATAGGGGTGGAAAAAGTGTTTTAATTTTTTCATCATTCAAACTAAAAATTTTTATTGTTTATCTAATAAAAATTTTTGTAAAATTCCCGACGTGGGTCTGTGAAAAATTTTTGACCTGGGAACCCATCCCTGCCGGAAATTTTTAAAAATTTTTTGGAAATTTTAAATAAATATATATTTAATATATTTGTTTTAAAGTTTTTTCTTTTAAAAAAAAAATTCTAAAACCACTTGTTTTGGGAAGACTCCTACCTTTATAACCACCAGTCCCCCGGGACCCCCCAGAAATTTAACCCCCCCAAATGAAACAGAATCAGTGTATATTTTTTTGGTTTTTTTGAAAAAAGAAAAATGTTCCTTTTAAATTCACAGCCTTTTTTTAGGAAAAAACACCTTTTAGGGTTGTACCCCAACAGAAAGCTTGCAAGCCAAAATTGGGGACGCCCCAAAAGGCCCAACCTGGGTCAAGGTGATTCCTTTTGGTTTTTAAGGGAAAACCATAATAGATGTCCCCTTAAGGGAAAATTGATTATCTCCCTTTTCTTTTAAAGGGGGCACCCCCCAAAAACTTTTTTAAAAACCCCTTCCCCGGGAAATTGAAAAATCCCCCTTTTATGGAGGGACAAAAATTTTAAAAACCTTTTACTTTCCCAAAACCCGTGTTTCGTGTGGTTAAAGGGGGCTATCTACGGCCCGTTACCAGGTATAAATGCAAATTTCCCAGACCCGGGCCCAAGGGGCCAATTAACCTGGGGGAAAATGATAAACTTTTTCTTTTCCCGTTTGCACTGGTTTCCATAAAGTCTTATTTTTTAGCTCAAACTGAGCTTTTTAAAAGCTTTCCAAGTTGACCCCCAATGAAACACCCGGCGTCCCGCTGTGTGGGGGAATTTTTTTTTTAAAAAAAGATTCCCAAAACCTTTCTTGCTGTCTTGGGCACCCCGGAGGGGTTTTTTTCTTTGTGGGGACTTTTTTCTAGTCGTCTGAACACCACCCCTTTAAATTACAAAAACCAAAAAATTTTACCAACGGGGATTTTTTGGGGGCCAGAGGCAATTTAACACTAAAATTTTTAATTCGGAAAAAAAAAAAACTTTTTTCCGACTTTTATTATGTTCCATGTAAAAAAGTTAACATTTAAAAATTTTTTATTTGGGGTCTTTCATTGTTTCTTTGTTAAAAAAAGTTTAAAGTGTTACGAGGCTCTGTCCAGCAATGTCCCGGGGGGAAGGCCCCGAAATTTTTAAAAATTTTTAAAAGGAAAATTCACAAGCTAACTTTTTCCTTTTTAAAGTCTGGTTTTTAGGGCCCCTAAGGGAAACATCCGTTTTTGCGCCCGTCACATTTGGGTTTTCGTGTGGAAAAGGATTTTAAAATTTCAAAAAACAAAAATTCTTTAAAAAACCTTTTTAAAACAGGTTCAAATTTTCACAAAAAAACAGGGAAAACTAATAGTCCCTAAAGGATATTATAAATTTTGGGGGTGAATTTACGAAAAGTATTTAAAAATAGGGGAAAAAAGTTCCCCAAATTTTTATGAATTTTTTCATTTTTAAAATTTTTCCAAGTTTAAAAAAATTTTGGATTTGTGCCAGAAAACTCGCTAAACCCACTGATTTTTGCCGGACCCTCAAAACAGCTTTTTTCCCCACAATGTAGGGTCTTTGTGGATTTAAAAATTTCCATAGGGGTTTTTTTAAAAACCCATTTTACTATTTTTCCCCGTAAGGGCAATCAAAAGGGTTTGGCAATTTTCCAAACTTTTCAACTGAAAATTTTTGGTTAAAAAAAAAACATAATACCTTCTAAAAGTATATCAATTTTATTTTTTTTGGTTTTTTTGAAAGGTTTTACCCTTTTTCCAAAGAATCAAAAGTTGAACGGGGGAAACACTTAGAAGCTTTTTAAAAAGGGGAAAAACCCCCACTTTTTATCTTAATAAAAAATTTTTCCCAAATTTATAAAAATAATTTAAAAAATAAAAAATTTTTGGGCCCCTTTATTCCCAAAGGATTAAAAAGGGAAAAAAAAAAACAAAAAGGGTAAAAATCATGGCTAAATTAAACAAAAAGGGAAAGGGAAAATTCCGGGGGTTAAAAGGCATTTTGGTTTTCCTGCGAAATCCCTAAAAATTTAACCGGTTAGGGGGCCTTTTTTTTGAAACTTTTTTCAATTTTTTATTTTTAAAACCTACAACCTTTTTTTCTCCTAGGGGGGAAAGGGGTTTCTTATAAAGTTTCCAATATAAACTAAATCGTTTTCCTTTTTTTACATAACCTTTCTTCATTGGCAGGTTTTTTAAATTTAACCCTTTTTTTTAATTTTGGGGTTTTTACTCAAATTTATGAATTTATTCAAAATGCTTTTTTGGAAAAATATGCATTTTGTAACACGATTTTTCACAAAAATTAGATTTATTTGAAAAAGGCTAAAGATTATTTGTTTAAAATTTTCATTAAATTTTTTTTTTTTTAAAAAATTTTTTATTTTTTGGGGCCCCCCCCCCCTCCTTGGGAGACGGTGGGTTGAAAAAAGTTTTTTTTCCAATTCAAATTTCCCAAAATTTTTTTTAATATATCTTATTGATTTTAAATTTTTTAATCCCCTTTTTTTTTGGTTTTTTGTTTAAAGGGGGTTTTCCCTTAACATATTTTAAATTATGGGTGTCAATGGGGTAATGCGGGGTAAAACCCCTTTCCTAAAGAAATTGACAGGGGTTCAACCCAAAATGGAATTTTTTTTCCCCAAAAATTTTCCTTGTTCCCTGAAAAATTTAATTTTGTTGTTTACCGTTTGGAAATTTGGTTCTTTTTGCCCCTTGGGTGCGGCCCCGAATTTCCTAATGGTATGGAAAAATAAAAGTCCCAAAAAACCCGTGGGTGCAAAGGAGGGGTTTTACAAAATGATTTTTGGACCAAACTACCGTTTGGACCAGAAACTGCCCTGTTTTGGCCGAACTGCCGGGCTGGACCAGAAGCTGACCGGTTTGGGCAAAAACTGCCCCGGTTTTGGACCAGAAGCTGACTGGTTTTTGGGGGTCCCCTTTGGACCAGAAGCTGACCGGGTTTTTGGGCCCCAAACCTGACCCTGGTTTGGACCAAAGCGCCCCGGTTTTTGGGCAGAACGCCCCGGTTTTGGAGCCGAAGTGACCGGTTTGGCAGAAGCTGCCCGGTTTTGGAGGAAGCTGCCTGGTTTTTTGGGCGAACTGACCTGGTTTGGACCAGAAGCGACCCACGGTTTGGGGGTTTGGCCCAGAAGGGACCGGTTTTTGGACCAGAAGCTGCCTGGTTTGGGCCAGAGCTGCCCTGGTATTGGACCAGAAGTCCCCGGTTTTGGAGCAGAATGCCCTGGTTTGGAAAGTGACCGGTTTTTGGGAGCCAAAGTGACTTTTGGAAAAAGGATTTTTCCAGAAGCTGACGGGGTATTGGACCAGAAGCTGCCCCGGGTTTTGGACCCGGGCGGGGCCTGAAAAATGGTCAGAAGTGACTTGGAAATGGCCGAAGCTATTTTTTTTTGGAGGAAGCTGTTTGGTTTGGCGGCAGAAAGGGACGGCGACCTGGTTTTTGGGGACAAAAGTGCCGGGTTTTGGAGCCGCGCCTGGTTTTGGGACCAGAAGGACCTGGTTTTGGGGAGAGATGCGGTTTTTTGGGCTAGATAGGTTTTGGACAAAAGCTGCCCCGGTTTGGGGGCCCCCTACTTGGTTATCAGAAGTGCCCGGTTTTGGAGCAAAACTTTGGAAATGGATCGAAGCTGACCTGGTATTGGGCCAAACTGCCCGGGTTTTAAATCCTTTTTGGAGCCAAAGCTGATTGGAAAAGGAATCAAAAGCTGATTGGAAATGGATCAAGGGTGACCTGGTTTTGGACCCAGAAGTGCCCTGGTTTTGGAGCCAGAAGCGCCCGGTGTTGGGACCAGAAGCGTGGTTTTGGGCCAAAAAAGCTGCCCGGTTTTGGAGTAGAAGCGCCCTGGTATTGACCAGAAGCGACCTGGTTTTGGAGCCAAAAGCTGCTTGGTAATGGATCAGAAGTAAAACCTGGTTTTGGACCAGAAGCTGACTTGTAATGGATCAGAAGCTGACCTGGTATTGGAGCCAGAAGCTGACCTGGTTTTGGAGCCAGAAGCTGACTTGGTAATGGATCAGAAGCTGACTTGGTAATGGATCAGAAGCTGACTTGGTTTTGGAGCCAGAAGCTGACCTGGTTTTGGAGCCAGAAGCTGACCTGGTGTTGGACCAGAAGCTGACCTGGTATTGGAGCCAGAAGCTGACCTGGTTTTGGAGCTAGAAGCTGACCTGGTATTGGACCAGAAGCTGACCTGGTTTTGGAGCCAGAAGCTGACTTGGTAATGGATCAGAAGCTGACCTGGTTTTGGAGCCAGAAGCTGACTGTAAGAGCTGCATGCTGAACCTGGAGAGGAAGCGGGGGGTGCTAACAGTCAGACCTGTTTTATTTATGAAATAAACCGTTGGCCAGTCAACTCTACACACAGTGTCTCTGTCTGTCAGACCAGTGGAGATCCTACATTGTTCTGATCTGACCCCTGAACATAGATCAGTTTTATTGAAGGATTTAAGACCTGAGAAAGCTGAGAAACAGAAACAGAATGTAGGTAACGGGTATATGAACTAGGATAAGTAACTAGTACATGTATAGGTAACTGGTATAGGTAACTAGTATATCAACTAGATAGGTAACTGTAATAGATAACTATAATAGCTAAATGGTATAGGTAACTGTAATATGTGACTAGTATAGATAACCATAATAGGTAACTAGTATACGTAGAGGGAGTTCTAATAGGTAACTGTAATGAGTAACTAGTATATCCACTAATATAGCTAACTAGTATATGTATAGGTAACTAACAGGTAATTGTAATAGGTAACACTAATAGGTAATGGTAACAGGTAACTAATAGGTAACTGTAACAGGTAACTAATAGGTAACTAATAGGTAACTGTAATAGGTAACGGTAACTAATAGGTAACTGTAACAGGTAACTAATAGGTAACTAATAGGTAACTGTAATAGGTAACGGTAACTAATAGGTAACTGTAACAGGTAACTAATAGGTAACTGTAATAGGTAACTGTAATAGGTAACGGTAACTAATAGGTAACTGTAATAGGTAACGGTAACTAATAGGTAACTGTAACAGGTAACTAATAGGTAACTGTAATAGGTAACTGTAATAGGTAACTAATAGGTAACTGTAATAGGTAACTGTAATAGGTAACGGTAACTAATAGGTAACTGTAACAGGTAACTAATAGGTAACTGTAATAGGTAACTGTAATAGGTAACGGTAACTAATAGGTAACTGTAACAGCCTGTTTTTCGGTTTGGTTTCACCAGATTCAACCTTCTGCTTTTGTCTTCCTGGCTGTTTTCCAACAGGGAATCCCTGAGCTTCCCTTCCCTTTCTGCAGAGCCAGCAGTTCCCCCCCTCCCTCCCTCCTCCTCCTCCTCCTCCTCATTTGATGATCTGCATTGCAGTGCCAGCCCCCCACCACCCTCTTCCTGGTTGATCTCTGCAGCAGGAGGGCGATCTCAGTCTGGGACTAAACATGCCATTACAGCCTTCCTCCACCTCCTCCTCCTCCTCCTCCTATCTCAGGAGATCTTCTGCATCAGTCTCCTGATGCCACAGCGCCCTCTGCAGGCAACAGAGCACACAGTCATGCCATTGGTGTCCCAGGCTGGAGGGGGGGCTAAAAAACTCACCACTTGCGTCATGCCCTTATATTGAATGCACATATCAGAGAGGAGGTGTGTAATTTTAAACACCCCTGCGGGGTCCATGACAGTTTGGTCACCTTTCCTGCATTGCCAAAACACCGGGCTTTTTATATTGGTCAGTGTTGGGTGTAGGGAACAGGTCAAGTCAGGCCCTGTTTGGCTGGTAGCCTGGATCTCTTTTGTTTTCGCAGTCAGAAGGCGGTGGCCCCTCCTTTTTAAACCCCCACCCCGCCCCCCCCGGGAGTTCAGGCCTTATTTTTTAGAGATTTGTTTTTGCATCCTGGCTAAACCCTTTCTAGTGTAAAGGGAAAAAAAACCCCCTCAGGATCAATATGTGCCTTGCAGGACGCAGGGGGCAAAACCCAAACAAATTGGGGTCAATTGGTAAGGACGCTTTCTTTTCGTTTTTGGGCGAGGTGGGAAGGAGGTAGGTAGCTAATTTGTGTGCGGATGAAGAGTGGAGGTGAAGGCTTGGCTGTGGATAACAAATCACAATTGGGACTCCATGTTTTTTTTAAACAGTAATTTTTAAATTTAATATATTTCAGACCCCACAGTAAATTGGATCCTGATAATTTAAGGGCAAGTTTTTTTGGGGAAAAAACCCAAAAGAATGTGTGAAGACAAAAGTGGAGATTGCTTTAAAATTTGCTCTGCTGCTGTCAAAAACCAATCTAAAAAAATTAGTGTATTCTATTCTCGATACTTGCATTCAAATTTATTGTGGTTTTTGGGGAAATAAAATAAATTAAAAACAGGGATTTTAAAATTTTGGGATAAATGTTTTTTGGGTTTATGCTAAAATGAGCAGTTCTAGTTTCCTCTTCTGTCATAGGAGGGAAGTGAACTCAGATAGAAAAGAGGGCCGAGGGAAAGTCCCGGGTTTTCCCCTGACTCTAAGGGCCCTCGGTGGCTTTTCAGTAACTAAATAAAAGATGTCGTTTTGGAAGGGTAGGTTTGGGCTAGGAAAACAGCTTGTAGCTAGAGGGTTGTTAGGGCCCTGACAGAAAACGTTATTGTGATTCAGACGAAAAGGAAAGGAAAGGCATGAAACTGTTTTTTTAAAATATGATCAAGTTCAAAGGGAAAACAGGGGAAACGGAAAAGGAAAATTTGGGATAATTTTAAAGATAAAATCAAATGATGAGAAGATCCAAGGTAAGAGGTCAGCAAGAGGCCAAGAAAACGGGGTGGATTCTAAAAATTCAATCAAGCCTGATGTCGAAGGGATTCAAGAGGGCAGCTCAGTCCCAGGGGACAGGAGGAAAGAAACAAGTCAATTACATGTCGGGGCGCCGCTTCCCCCCAGGACCACTTGAGAAGAAAAAGAGGGGAAGCAAACCGGGAATCACTGAGGCTAATGAAAGGCGGGATGGGGCGGGGGGTGGGGGTGGGGGGGCGCTACCAAACAATGTTGCCCTCGGTAATTTTAACATCAAGCCGCAGCGACAAAATGGGTCAGAAAGGCCTTCCACATCAAACTTTTGCTAGATTTCTTCTGGGGGTTAGGGTCTTCAACAGAAAAGTCAAAAATTGAAAGGTTTTATTTTTTTCCTCACGCTCAGGTCAAACTCATATAAAGCCAAAGGCGCGTGTGGTGAAACGTTACTCCTGTTACAGCCACTGTGAAATACCCAAAGAATGTGGGGTGACGTTCAAAGGTGGTTGTTCAGGCGATCAAACTGTGGCTATGGTGCTTCGGTGAGGAGTTTTCTGGGGTTGAGGTACTGCCCTGCTTTCTATTTCAGGTGCATGAAAAGGGAAACAAGGTGAGGGGCTTCGAGTGATGGACTGTGGTCAGTTGGTCTTTTCTCCCGGGGAAGACGGCAAAATGTGGATTCGGCCTTCCAAAACCAAAAAGCGTTGGGGCCCAAAAAAAATTCCAATTAAATTAAATAGTTAACTGGAATGTGCTATGCTAGCATGGGGTTTAGATTACTATTGAAAATGGTTCTGCCTGCATCAGTGTTTCCCTACTTGTTTCTGAAAGGATTTGCTCCCTTTTACATTTCTGCACTACAGAAACATGAAATAATCTTCTTCTTTGATGTCGTTTTTAGTGAGAGGTTTTAAAAAAGCTTTTGATGATGAAGAAAAAAGCAGAAACTACTATGACAGGGGGACGTTAGATTTTGATTTCTGCGTCAGCTGGAGCTGTGAGTGTCTGCAGAAGGAAAAAAGAACCTCCTCACATGGGGATGAGGGTTAAATTTCCCTGTGTAGAGCAAGGCACGGGGCCCCCGCGGGGTTTGAGGGTTCAATTCCTGTGTAGAGAAAGGCATGGACTGAGGCTTGACCAGATTCATGAATGTTTGTCCTTCAATACAAGTTGGTTCCCCTGATAAACCCCCTTGAGTCTTCAGTTGACTTGTTCTGCTTCGGTTCTGCAGTCAGCATCTTTTCCACAGGACTCCTTTGAACATGGACCATCATGGGGGTGAAAATGCTTAAAATTGATGCGCCCGGGAAAATCTCCCATTAGAGTGAATGGGACCCTCCTTCATGCGCCACTGAGTTGTCCCTTTTAAACCCTCAGCACAGCGTATAGATTAGGCTGGTGCTTTCTAAGTGGCAAAAAGTAGAATATGTGATTTGGGGGAAAAATTCGTATTTTAATGAATGTTTTAAAAAGGCCACGTGGTTGATTTTTTGAAGCTTTTGTTTTTGCCTTCTTTTGGGAAAGTCCTTCTAAAAAACCGCTTTAAAATTTAAAATTGCCCTTTTTTTAATAATAATAACCCCATCCCCAGGAAGTTGAAAAGCAGCAGGCTAAAGACAGGTAGATGATCGAAAGCAGGCTGAAAATGGTTTAGGGAATAAGCTGTTAAGGGGGGTTCTTGGGAAAAAATTGCAAAAATACCCGAAAAGTTAAAGAAAGGATCATTTTTTGGGGTTAAAAGGTCACTGCTTTACAGGGTTTTGGGGAAACATCCGGTCATTTTGGGGTTTTGGAGCTACGATGGTTGAGAAGCACTGTGATGAAAATCTACATGGTAAAAATGTATATAATAAGGAATAACGACGGGAAAGTGGGTAGCAGATACTGACACCACTGGGAAGGTTGTTGTTGTGCCCCCTCCCAGGTTTTCCCAAGGGGACGTATGAGAAGCGGGCTCACCAAGTCGGGGCCCCAGGTTGCTGTGCTGACGCGGGTTGAAGAGGCCTCGGGTTGCCCCTCAGGGGGGAAAAAGGATGAAGGCACAAAAGTAGAAAGGCCCAGTAAGCGGTAAATATGGTTATGTTGCATGAGGGTATGCCCCGCCCGCAGAAAAAAGACATAAAGGGATGGCTAAAAACCAGACGCCCCAGTGGCTGAATGTTTGTTTTCATTGTCATGAAACCCCAATGCAATTTTTTTTATTTCACAATTTTTCACTTTAAATCACCCAGACATTGCAGAAAAATTTAAAATTCAACAAGGACCTAATGAAAATTGCAGTTCTTAGCCCACCAGACTGAAGATGCTTCAGAGAAATCAGAAGACCCCAGATGACACTGGCCTGGTCCTTCAAGTTTAAAAACCATGCATACTGTGATTTAAGGGACATGATGCGGTACCGTTTTTTGGGAAATTATGGTTAACTAAATGGATTGGCTTCTGGGGTTTTAAAGTCCTGGTTATTCAGGGTTAAAAAAACCCATCCAACAAATTCTTAAAAGTTTAAAAATCTTTTAAAGCCACAATACAGAACGATACTCTCAAAACAAACTAACCCTCCCTCGGGACTTTTTGGGGCCGGGCCCTTTTTAAAAAATTTTTCCTCAGCTAGACCCCAAATAGTCCCCCTTAAAATATTAAATGGAAAAACTGCACAAACCGTAGTTAATACCATTTAACACGGGCCCCTGCTTCCCTGTGAACCCATTAGTGGTTTTAAGGTTGGTTTTTCTTCAGACAGATTCCCATTGGTTGAAAGGGGTTTTGTGTTCCTTGTGGTTGTCAAATAGACAATACGCTTTTTAAATTTTTTTTTCTGCCTAGCTTTTTTTTTTTTTATTTATTAACTTTTTTTAAAAGCGCTCAGTCTATCAAAAAAACTACTGAAAATACAAACTGACTTCTTCGGTCTTCCGAACCGAGCGAATGCCCCATTTCCCTGAAAAAACCAGAGGATTGTGGTCCAAGTGAATGGAAGAAACAAAAAGGAAGACGGACATTTTGGATCTTTGGCCCGACAAGGAACAAAAAACCCAAGAGCCCCCAAAAAGAGTGAAGCCAAAGGACGAACCCAGAGATTAGCCCTCGGACAAACCCCGGGAAAACCTGGACCCCCAAATCTCCCCTCTTACTAACATCCTTTGGTATTAACTGTATACGTGACTTGTACATCACTTGCATCCAAAGAAATTTTTAGTTAAAACAAATTTGAGCCCCCTGTGTTCTTAGTTTAGCTTTTTTTTAAAGAAACTTTATTAACCCCCGTCCCAGGAAAATGTGTTTGAGTCTCCAGGAGACCCCCCAGTATCACCCAGCTGATTAAACCTAGCCTGAGGGGGACCCATTTCCTCCCCTCCTTTTTCCCCTTCACATCACAGTAGTTGAAACAAAGTGGGAATCACTCCGTGCCCACATGGCATAACCCCCCCAAAACCTTCAAGGTTTGATGATAAACAGTTTTTTGTGTAAAGAGTAGGCGAAACAGCAGTTTTTTGTCCTGATAAAAAGTATTGGCAAAATGAATTAATGAACTAAGTTCAAAGATTTGTCTTGAGCGCCCCTGACACTTTAACAATCGGTCCTCTGATTTTAATTCAATGAAAGTTTAATTCATAACCCCAACGCCCTGTTAGTCCAAACGGATATGGTGTTACAGGGCTCACTCATTTTGCTATGAGGATTGACCTTAAAAAGAAAAAGACTTTATATCATGGAAAAGCATCCAACATTTTGACATGGTAACATTTTTATATTAAGTTCTTATCATGTGTTTTTTTTCCCTGTTTTTTCCACATCTGTTTAAAGGATTTAAAAATATGGATGAATGCCTATTTCGCCCTACTTTTAAAAAATCTACTTATGAATCCACCGGAGCTGATCTTTGTTGCCCATAGGGACTTGCGTAACAAATTATTTTAAAAAAATAAACTCCCAATTAAATTAAAGTTCAGAATATTTCTTAATGGGTGTATCCTCGTCCTTTTTCAGAAGGTTCTATCTTTTCATTTTATGAATGAAATCTCTCTAAATTCATTGGGGGGAAACAGCCCAGCCCATTTTCCCACCATTAAGTGTTGTACTGGACCTGTTAATGTTCCGGGGAGCCCAAAATTACTGCAGTGCTACTGCAATAAAACCCCATTAAACTAAACATTTCACATTGAAATAAATAGACCAAAGTTATTCAAACGGGAAAAATTCAACCCCTTGTTTTCAAAAACCCTGAAAGACCTCAAACGAGCAGGAAGCTTCTTAGGACTATGTAGGGTAACAACCCTCCAGAGGTTCGCCCGGGGGGAAACCCAAGTACTGTCAATATCTTGATGGAAATTCAATTCATCTTTCAAAATGTTTGGTTTCCCCCAGTTTGGGGGCTTTTGCTGGGGGATAGAGGGGGGTCTATAAAAAAATTATAATATTCACAATTCTTCCCTTGTAATTAAATCATGTCGGGAAGTGGAATAGGGTCGTTCGCTGTGTAATGCAACATTACCCCCACCTCCTTTTAGCTGAGTTTAATAGCCATAATATTTTGTTAATAGCATATTGTTTGGGTTCTATGACTGGTGGACAGCGAGCCTGTGGGAAACCAGGTAGTATTTAGGATTAATCTAAATCATTTTGACGGGGGCGGAAAATTAAAAGAACATTTCAGCAAAAACTTATATTTTCAGTACTTAATACTAAAAGGGTAGAGGTAGTGAGTTGTTTAAACTGCTGTCAGTCATTCACATTAAGGTACCATAATTAAACATTAAGGTCCACGTAAAATATTTACGGGTTATGGTAGTAGTAATTGTGATGGGATATGGTAAAAGGGTAGTATGTTTTGGAAATAGTGTAGTGTTAGTACTAGTAGCGGTGGTATAATCTAGTAATTTCACCCAATGCAGAGGCACAAACCTCAATAGTGTTAATACTAGTAATACTATAATGGTATGAGGGTGTAATACAGAAAAGGGTATATGTGTAGTTCCTAGTAATTATTTAAAAAAAACAAAAAAAGCAGCAGAAAACCTTGATGAAGCAACTCTCCACTTGTTTGGGCTGAACACTGTTAGGGATGATGATGTTTTGTGTGATGGCCAATCAGGAGAAACGGTTTAAATAACGGAGTCACAGGGTTTTTGTTTCTTTATTAGGGTGATTTTACAGTTTCATCATTCAACTCCACCTGTTTTATATTTACATCTTTCATTTTAAATTTTGGCCATTTACAATATTTAAAATAAGGTGATTGGTTTTGTTAAATTAGACAGAGAGGCTGCCCCGGGTTTTTCAATGCAGTGGTTATGGTTACTTTTGGTTATTAGCAGCAAATTAATGGTTACTTTGTGGGATTTTGGAAACTTTTGAGGTGAGTTTCTGGTTTTTTATGGTGAGTTTTAATTACTTGCGGCGAGTTTTGGGTTTCCCTTTGTGGCCAGCTTCGGTTACTTTGCGGCAGTTATGTTTTTTTTTGGGTGATTTCTGATTATTTTGGGGTGAGTTTCTGCTGAATGTGTTTTTATTGGCAGCTTTGGGTCTGAAATCGAGGCTTGAAGCTTTCAAATGTCTGGAGAAATCCCCAGCAGAGGGGACAACGGGAGAATCCCCAGAGTCCAGACCTGGAAGAAGACGGTAGAGAGAAAAAGAGAGAGAGAGGGGAGAAGAATTTGAATTTTAAAAAGCACTTTAAATTTTTAAAAAATTGTACTTTTACAGATCAATTGTTCGGTCACTTGTCCTTTTTCAAATTTCACCATTGATAATCAACTTGAAAGAAAAGAAAAACAAAACAAACAAAAAAAAAAACAAAACAAAACCAAACAGTTTCAGCTCAAGCTATCCCCCAAATATCAGCACATCTTCGGACACAGAGCACAGCACTCCCTTATTGCACCAGACACTGATGAACCCTCCCGGTTGTTCATCGCTTTGTAGTAGTTAAAATAATTTTCGTCTGGCTTTTTAACATTTTGATGAACAGACACCTCTCATGGTCTGAGGATGTTCCACCCTTTTTCCCCCTCGAGGTAGACAGAATCTTTGCTCTGCCTAATATGAAGTTTAAAAAATTGGCACTTTTTTTCTTCTTTTTAGAGTACCTATGCCCAGTATGAAAAAAGTGTTTTAAAAATTCATTAAATGACTAAAGTTTGTCAAACAATAAAAAAAGAGGTGCAAGTCTGCACCTACCTCCCAAAGTGAGGCCAGTGCAGCAGCTCGTCCCCTGTCCACCCCTGTGGGTTTTAAAACATGTGTGACGACTTTGACCTGCAGGCTGTTGGAGGGGGAGAAGGCCCCGCCCCCCCCGGCAACGTCCAAAAACCGCTCCAAGAAACCAGGGGTCCTTTTAAAAGCCAGTGTAGAGGTTTTGAGGCCCACTTTTTTTTCTCTTTTAATGGTTTTCCCAAATTTTAAAAAAAACCCACGGTAAAAAACAGGTAATCCCTTAAAAAAGAACCTGCTAGATCCATTAAAACAAGGAATTGCACCTTTTTCTAAAAGATTTTCCCTTCTTAAATTTAAAAGCTCTTCCCCCAAAAATAAATTCAAACCCTCCCCCCTTCCCGTCAGTCCCCCTGGTAAAAATGACTCATTGCTCACCCCTCCCCGGGCCATGACTGCTTCGTCTTCCCCCCGTTAACTTTCAAGATTTCTAATTTTCAGCCCGAATGTCAATGTCTCTTGTGTTTAAATTAAAAAAAACCACATCGTCGGCTAGGTGACAATTTTTAAAAATTGCTTACAACAAAGGGAATTTTTTCCAGAGAGGGGCAGTCTGAGTTTGTGTAGCAGGGGCTCAATGCCAGGGAGTACAGCATCCCTGAAATGAGCAAAACCCCCCGATTTTCCTCTTTGGGGTTTTTAAAAGGAGCGTCCAAACCACCCTTAAAATTTTGCCCACTCTCAATGTCACTGTATTCAAGATTCAAGAAGTTTATTTGTCACATAAAACACACGAGGTGTGCAGTGAAATGTAAGGGCAATGCTCGCAGAAATGTTTCAAAATAAAGGTTACACTATTTCAATAAACCAACACAATATTTACAATGCCAGTTTTAAGGCTCTATATAAAAAAAACAAACAATATTTACAATAAGAGCACTTTTTTTAAAAATATAGTAAAAAAAAAGGGAAAAAGGGGGAAATTGTATGTATAATATAAAATAAATTATAAATTATTGTATCTTTACCCAAGTGTTGTGTATAAAAGGGGCAGTGTGTGTGTTTGGTGGGGCCCTGGTGAGGTCAGAGTTCACAGTCCTGATGGGCCTGAGGAAAGAAAATCCGTCTCAGTCTCTCTGTTTTTTGGGGCGTGATACGGAGGGCTTTTCCTACCCCAGCGCTGAAAAAGTCCGTTGTTGGGGGGTGGTGGGATCCTTTGATCCCCAGGCTTGGTTTTTGCACCTCCTGGGGGTATAATCCTGCAGGGGGGGAGTGTAGTTCCCCAAAAGTGGTTCAGCCGAACGCACACTTCTGCAGAGCCTTTCCCGTCCCGGCGGAGCTGTTGCCAAACCAGGGAGTGATGCTTCTGTCAGGTGCTTTCAGCCCCGGTAGAAGGATGAAGGGTCCTCCGGGAGACTTTTAAATTTCCTCAGTTGCCTGAGGTGGAAAGGCGCTGCCTTGCCTTTTTTCCCCCAAGTTCTGTGTGTGAGGACCATGTAAGTCCCGGAGTGTGGACTCCCGGGTATTTTTTACCTGCTCACCCTCTCCACAGTTGTCCCCTTAATCCCCAATGGGGCGTACGTCCTTGTTGTTTGTCCCCTAAAGCCACAATCAGCTCCTTAGTTTTGGGGGGGACATTCAGGAGGAGGCGTTTTTCCGGACCAGATGACAGATCAGCAACTTCCTCCAGGGAGGCTTCTCGTCGTTGTTGGAGAATCACCCCCCCACGTGTCTTTCCCCCAAAATTAATGATGGAGTTGGGTAACCTGGCCACAAGCATGTGTGTACAGGGAGTACAGTAGGGGGCTCCGACTACAGCGGCCGGCATGTTTTTGCCCACGAGGCCCACTGGACGCTCCCGCACCAAACTACACCAAAGTGCACCCAAAAAACCCAAAATATACCAGTGAACTAACAACAGAAAATAACTCAAATGAAAACAATTAGAAAAGTAGATTGAAAGATAGAACAGCAATTTTACCCTTGAATCGCACACTCACCACGCACTCCGCTCCCCCGCATTCACTCAAGAGGAGGAGAGAGGAGGGGAAGAGGGGTGTTCACAACCTGGGGACATTTGGGTGGCCAACAAAACACCATCACACTTTACAACATACCACCACACACACACACACACACACACACACACACACACAAACAGACCACCTAAATACCCGATGTAATACTGACTAATGACTTAATATTTTCGAATTATTTGAAGTTTATTTTGTAATCCGATTTGGCAAAATGGTTTTTCGTTTCAATCATGACAATAAAGAGGAAAAGAGAGGAGAGACAGCAAAAGAGGGAAAGGGGGAGAGAGAGAGAGAGGTTTTAGAGAGACAGGTAGAGACAGAGGAGAGAAAAATAAAAAGGAGAGGAAAGAGAGAAAAGGGGAGAACAGGAGGAAGGGGAATAAGAGGAAGGGGAAAAGAAGGGGGAAAAGAGGGAAAGAGTGTAATGGAGAGGGTTTTAAAACAAAGCATGGCTGCATGTTGACCAACCCTAATTATTGATCCGTGGATAAAGGATTTTTTTTTGAAACCTAAATAGTTGTAAAAATGTCTTTTAAAGTACTGCCTACTGACAAGACCTATGTACAGACCATTCAGACCCCTGCACACAGACTATGCACACGACCAACCGTAACAATACAGACTATGTATACAATACAGACCAACCGTTTTAAAAATACAGACCCACTTACACAAACAGACCAATGATACAATACAACCCACTGTACAGACCTACTGTACAAACATACTGCCAAAAAGACCTACTGCACAGACCAAACCCTACACAATACAGCCCCTTACACAGACTACTGTAAAGCCTCTGCCCAGACCTTCAGAGCTCGTTCCTGTTTGCCCCTTCTCGGCCCGGTGTTTTGCAAAAAGCTCCCCTAAACTTTGCTCCCTCTAAAAAATTTGATCACCCATCCACCGACAACTACAGATTCGGTTTATTTTTTTTTATTTGTTTTTTTCTTTGTTTTTTTTTTTTTTGCATCCGACCCCTGTACATTTTTCCACCACGTATTTTCGATCTCAGCTGCCGGGTCCCCCATACAACCCGACCTAGTCTCCCAACCATACCGGCAAGGTAAGCATGGGGTTCTTGTTCTCCGTGCCCCCCTTGGTGTCGTTTTAGAGAGGTTGTTCTGTTAGGAGACGTGTCCTCAGTTAGAAGCGGATAGGCCATTACCCTTTGAGAGACGGGCACCCCCGAAGAGTTTGTGGCCATCTAGCCGGCTCACGAGCGCTAGCAGTAGCCCCGGGGGGTTAGCGAAGTAGTGTAGCCCCATCGGGAGGGGGGACGGTTTGCCCCTTCCTGGAGTGGAAAGCTGCCGTTCCAGCCGCCACTTGTCGGCCCGATTCGCCCCCGGTGCCCCCCTGGGTAACGTTTCATGTTCTTGCTAGTCCCCGTGGTCGGCGGTCTCCCCGGGTCCCCGGGCCCCCCCGACTTCGCACCCTAGTTATCGGCGATTCCATCACCCGTAAGTTTGGCTTGAGTCCCCGGCCGAGGTTTTCCGTTTACCGGGGCCAGAGCTACGACATTGGGTAAAATTAAGGGGGCTGGGGAAAAATGGTTTTAGACACAAGGGAGAAAGAGGCAAACGGTCCACCAGGATATAAAACATGTTAACGTCGGGCCCCTGAATTAGGGGTGAGGCAATCGGAGGGGCCCAACTCAAAAATGCCAGGAATGGACCTGTGGAAATGTTCGGCATCGATTAATTGTCTCTGGCCCTTACTTTCGCGAGGGGCAATGATGAGAGTTATGCGATTATCTCCCCCAACCCCTGGCGGCGAAGTACTGTGAAGAAAAGGGATTAGTCTTCTTAGATAACTGGCCCCTCCTTCTGGGGGAAACCCCCCCCTTTTGAAAACTGCGGCCTCCCCCCTAATGGGGGAGGGGGTGCTTTATTTTTAGCAACATGATAGATGTTTAAGGGAAAGCGAATCTGTCCGTGAGCTCGCCCGGGGTGAGGCGATTAGAGAACCCCTAGGCCCAAAAGGGTGTGGAGTTTCCAGGGTTTGAGCTTACAGCAAAAAGACTGGACGTGCCCCCCGTCGCCCATTTTCCCCCATATCTACCCGGTTTACCAGTCCCGCTTTTTCTTTATCCCCTGGCAGCGGCACCTCTCGATTTTAAAATTACAGTACAGTCCTTCCAATTTTAAAACTGTATCTTTCTCCCCCCGCCCCGTCAAATTTCCCACCACCCCCATAAATTCAGCAACTTAATTGAAATTTGACCCACGCATACTGCCATTAACATTGATAAAAAACTCTGCAGTATTGAACGCCTCACGTGGGCTTCATCAATATAAGATCTTGTCAACAAAAGCGTTACGATCAAAGATTTGATTACTGAACATATCTAGGGCATGATGGGTCTCTGTGAAACTCAAAGCCAAAGAGTTTTTGTCTCTAATTGAAGCCCCTTCCCCCCAAACTTTCTTATTCTAGGTTCCCGGGGGACGAAAAAAAGGGGGGAGTGTTTTCCCTGATTTTAACCCTACCTTAGTCTTACTCCAAAAGAACAACAAATTTACATCCTTCAAGTCCCGATTCTGCCCCTACAGCTACAAACTCCCCTCATTTATTAGGTATTTACCCGCCCCCCTGGGGCCCCATTCGCTCTTCTTAGAAGATTCTCCAATTTTTATTTCGGACTTAGTGACCAGCTGATAATATTCTTACGGTGTTTTAACATTTACCGAATTTCCCCCAATCCCCTCATAAGGCCTTTCCCAGATCTTATTGATATTGGGCCTCACTCATTTGTTAATGAACCCCCCACCATGGCGGCAACACCCTTTACCCGGTTTTACCCCTGGGTTCCTGGTTTCTTTTCTTTAGTGGTCTCCTCTTTGTGCCCCCCCTTTTGATCACTATCTCATTAAATTTTAAATAAATTGATCTTCCCACGCCAAAAATGTGAAATACTTATATTAGCCCCGTATTAATGCCCCCTACGGCCTCGTTACTATCTGAAAAAATGCCGTTTTCCGCACCACTCTTGGTTCGTTTGGGTCACTCACAATTTTGCCCAAAGAACTAAACGCTGCTTACCAACGCGCTTGAATCAATCGCCCCGTTAGTCACTAGAAAACCCCACCAAAGGGAATTTGCACCTGGGGTTTAACCCCCGACACTCGTGCACTTAAACAAGCCTGTAAAAACTAGAAAAGTAAATGGCGATTGCCAAACTCGAAATTTTTCCGGTTGCCTGGGAAAGTAGCTTGCTAAATTTAAATGTGCACTCTCGTCAGCCAAAACTGCACCTTCTCTAGGTTAAATCAGTGCAAATAAAAAAAACCAAAGTTTTTATTCGACACTGTTGCTAAGCAACACGGAATCCCCCCCCCTCTATAGCTTTCTGTTTCCTCCGAATATTTCATGTCCTTTTTTGTCAGAAAATCACGCTGATTGAGATGAGATCACTACACTCTCCCCTGGGGGGTGCCCTCTCACACCCCGAAAAGTCCCCCTTGGTGTTCCCGGGGGTGAATGTCTTTTTTTCCATTTTGATTTAGTTTCCTTTTGACTCTCTCACCAAAACTAACCTTTTCTTTAAAACCCCCCACCCGCTGCTTGACCCTCTACCTGCAAATGCTTAAAGAAGTATCCCCCATCCTAGGACCCTCCATTCTCTATATATCAACATCGCTCTCCACTGGGACGGGTGCCCTCCCCCCTTTAAAAAAGGCCGTGATCAAGCCACTAAATGAAAAAAAAGAACCTTTACCCGAAGTATTCAAATATAGACCAACTCAAATCTGCCGTTCCTCTCCAATTACTTTAACGAACAGTAGCCAGTAACTTACAGATTTTTTGTAAAAAATAACCCGCTTATCCCTTCCAATCGGTTTAGATCCCTTCACTCGACAAACTGCACTCACGAGAGTGGTAAATGATCTTTTTTAGCTATTGACTCCAATTCAACCTCAGCATATTGCTATTGACCGATGCAGCCTTCGAAAATTGATCATGCATACTCTTGAACCGTCTTTAACATTATATTTGGGATCCGGGGATCAGCCCTTTTTTGGTTTAGGGCTTACCTACTTTATGATCACACCACGTCTTTTTTTCAACAACATGACCTCGAGTGTTGGGAAATATGGGACTTTGGTTTTCCCACAAGGGTCGTCCCAGGACCCCCTGTATTTTCCCATCTATATGTACCCCTTGGGGGCATCATTCGCAAATTTGGCATTAACTTTCCCTTGCTCCCCGATGCACCCAAAATTTACATCCATAAAACCCAAAAAATGACACCCCAAATTTCCAAAAAATAGAGGCCTGCCTATAGAGGGCAAAAAATTGGATGTCCTAAACTTCCTACTTCTTAATGGCAGCAAAACGAGATGCGATTTTGGGACCGGTGAAATAGACACTTATTTGAGAATAGTACTCTTAACTTTGTGTTGTGTAATCCCGAGCCCCCAAAGTTAAAAACCTTGGGGTAAAATCGGGACCTCCCCCTCATTCGAGTTTACATTAAGGGATCATAAATCGCGTTTTAATCTTCCAAAATTGCCAAAATTCGACCTTGCTAACAAGGCGACGCAGAAATTTTAGTACTGCCTTTTTTCACCAAATCGTTATTGCAATGTCCCCTTTTTTTTGGGGGTTACCTATGGGCGCCCAAAAAAAATAAAACTGGTCCAGAATGCTGTGCCCGAATCCTGACCCAAAATAGGAAATTCGACCAATAACTCCCATCCCGTCCCCATTTCAAAAGGCTACCAATTCAGGCCAGGGGGTGACTTTAAGGGGCTTTTATTTTACATATAAATATTACATGGGATGGCACCCCTCCTATTTATCCGATTTTATTAAACCTTATAAAAACCCCCCGCGCCCCCAATCTCAGGACGCTGGGTACCCGTCTATCCCAGCATCAAAAAGAAAATGCAGGTAACAGAGCCCTTTTTTTACCGGGTCCCAAACTTTGGGAAAAGTCTGCCTGCCTCAATCGAGAGGCAGGTCTATCGAAGTCTTTAAGTCAAGGCTAAAAACCCCTTTATTCCTTTTGTCATTTGAAAAGCCTTGAGGGATGGCTCAGTCTCTTTTCAGAGTAAGGCTAGACCAGTTAGCTATCCTAATAGGGTCGCCCGGGGTATAGCATCCTGCCTAAGTCTATTCTCCTGGTCTACTGCTCTGTCCCCTACCTGTCATGTCTGTGTGAGTGAGAGTTGTGTATGGGTGTGTGTGGGGGAGCCCCCATCTGTTCCCGGCTGAGCCCGGCAAGTTTGGGTCTGGTTGGTCCCGCCTCCTAGGACGATGTGTGAGGGGACGTTGCGTTTCCTATTGGGCAGTGTTTTGGCGCCCCTGCATGGTCCCTAGCCTATGATGACGCTGACGAGTTGCCGTTGCTGTGATGCCGCCCCATCAGATTGGATGTCCCCCAAAATAAATTTCATATTTGTGTATACGCGCTTGCCCAAAAATCGGCATCTATTGCCCGCCCCCGTTTCCCGGTTTTTGGGGGATCCCTTTGAGAGCCCCTCCCAAGGTTTTTCCCAAATTTTCCGTGAGGGGTTTTTGGGAGTTTTTCCTTTTCCTCTGTGAGGGTTAAGGCTGGGGGATTGTGTGTATAATTCAAAATTACATTGTGCCCAAAATGGAAAAAAAAATTTCATTTTATTTTTTTACATGTTGGGGACGTGAAGCCCTTAGAGACTGTAACGGTGTTAAGGGCTTCAAAAAAAATGTGATTTGATTTGATTTGACCTACTGCACAGACCAAAACGACACAAAAACAGACTACTGTATACAATCCCGCCTACTGTATACAATCCAAACCTACTTACACAACACGCCTACGTATACAATCAGACCTACTGTACAAGACCTACTGCCACAGACCTACTGACAATACGCACGACCAAACCCTACACAATACAGACCTACCCTACAGACCCACTGCACAAGACCTCTCCACAGACCCAAACCCTACCAAATAGACCTACTGTATACAATCCCAACCCACTGTGTACAAAACAGACCTTCGTATACAATCCAAACCTACTGTACACAACAAGACCCATGTATACAATACAGACCCACTGTCACAGACCCGTGTACAAAACAAACCCCACGTATAAACCCAGATTACTGTCACAACCCAGATAACTTATACAAGACAGACTAAAAACAGGCCCACTGTAACCAAAAGACCTAGAGTACACGCTTTCGGCAATACGACCCCCTGTAACAACCCAGACCTACTTAAACAAAATTGCCTACTGTATACAATACAGACCTACTATACACAGACCTACCGTGTACAATACAGACCTACTGTCACAAAACGACCCCACTGTACACAATACAGACCCACTGTAAAGAGGGGTAAAAAACCAGGTTTTAGAAAGTAAAAGTCCCGGAAAGGGGGATTTTTTTAAACCCTTTCTTTAAACCAAAGGGGATCACCATTATCAGCCCTCCCCCGCTGTAGACCTAACCCCAAAACCCCTTTTACTTTCTGGACCTGGATTTTACCCACTGCGTATACAACACGAAATTTTCTTACACAATACAGCCGACATTCAAAAACCGCTACCAGTGCCTCGGTATCCGTTGGGGGGGTGAGCCACCCTCCTCCTCCGGCCTTTCTTTCGGTTTAAAAAAGAATGGCTAGCTGCTTGTGTTTGTCGCCAAAGCTAACCCCTGTTTGTAGTGATCAATAAGGCTTGATTGATTTGGGCAATGGGCGACAACATTCAGATAACTTCCTTGACCAATTTTACAAAAGACTCATGTAAGATTTTTGCTCACCTGTCAGATGTATAATGAAGTTTAAAAAATGTGAAGTTACCAGGCCCGCGTGACACTGTTTGTCCCCATAATGTGATAACCCCTGGACTCAGTTTGGTCCCAATCAATAAAAAAGTGATCAAGATCCCTGGAATTTCCCAGCCAAGGCGGCCCACCCCTTTCCCATAGTGGCAGTAATCCCCCTTTACTTACAAGTATTGATGAATTGTCAGCTATTGATGAATGCGTCATTTCGTTCTTTGAAACTGTTAATCCAGTATTGGATTTTGTTAAAAACGTTGAGGTGAGGTGTTACTTCTTTTAAAATCAGTGATGAGGGGAAAACTTCCTCTTGATGGCGGTTTTTCATGGCGTCGAACAGAGAGCGGAGGTCGGCAAAAGGTCATATGGGAGGGGAATGCTCCCCACTTTCCATATGGGGCCCCAGGGGGGCCAACTGGAACCCGGACACAAAAAATCAATGTGTTAAAAAACTATATGAAAGTAGTGCAAACCCAAAAAAAAATGTCACATAGAGGAAATAAAAAATAACATATCTCAGAAAAATATAATGTAAGGGTAGTTAGGAACCTTCCCCCCGGGAAAACGTGGACACTGAACGGTAAATGTTAACAGTAATACTGACCTGAAGCGGTGCAGTAATTTTTCTTGTCATAGTCAAGGTTAAAAGCCCTACTCACCCCGGATAGAACACACGTGGACCTCATGTAATTTTGAATTACTCACCAAGCTTTCTTGCAACACATTTGCAGGATAATGAAATTCCTGAAAAACCGGTTTCCCCCCCGGGTGCAATCACAAATTTTAAGATGTTACAATGAATCATTCCTGATTTAGCAAAGAAACTTGTAAGTTTGTGCTGAAAATGCATTTTTCAAGAAACCGCCTCCTTTTTTTTAAAATTTTTTGATTAAACCTTTTGGGGCCCCCCTTTTTTTTTTTTTTTTTTTTTTTTTTTTTTTTTTTTTTTTTTTTTTTTTTTTTTTTTTTTTTTTTTTTTTTTTTTTTTTTTTTTTTTTTTTTTTTTTTTTTTTTTTTTTTTTTTTTTTTTTTTTTTTTTTTTTCCCCCCCCCCCCCCCCCCCCCCCCCCCCCCCCCCCCCCCCCCCCCCCCCCCCCCCCCCCCCCCCCCCCCCCCCCCCCCCCCCCCCCCCCCCCCCCCCCCCCCCCTTCTTTTTTTTTCATGAATGAAAAATTTGGGGTTTGGGGTTTGAAAATTGAAAAAAAAAAAAGGGGTTGCCCTTTTCCCCCCCCCCTTTTGAAAAATTTTTTTTAATTTTCCCTTTAAAGGTTTTTTGGGGGAAAAAAAAAATTCTTTTTTAAAAAAAAAAAGGGTTTTTTGTATTTTTTTGATCAATATTGAGAGGAGGTGTGTACATTTCTAAACAGCCCTGCAGGGTCCATGACAGTTTGGCTCACCTCTTCCTGCATTGTCCAAAACACCCGGGCTTTTTATATTGGTCAGTGTTGGGTGTCATGGCAACAGGTCAAGTCAGTGCCCTGATTGGCTGGCTAGCCTGGATCATCCGTTGCTGTTCGCAGTCAGAAGTGCTGAGTGGACCCTCCTTTTTAAAGCCCCTAGCCCCGCCTCCCCGGGAGTTCATGGCCTCCTATTATTTAGCAGATTTGTTTTTGCATCCTGGCTGAACCTTCTAGTGTGACAGAAAAAAACTCCATCAGGATCATATATGTGCCTCTGCAGGGACGCAGGGGGCATAACCTAACAAATGTGTGGGGTCAATTGGTAAGGACTGCTTTCTGTTCGTTCCTTGGCGAGGTAGGAAGGAGGTAGAGTACTGCTAAGTTGTGTGCTGGATGAAGAGTGGAGGTGAAGGCTTGGCTGTGGATACACAAATCATCAATTGGGACTCCATGTTCTGTTTTTAAACAGTAATATTTAAACTTAATATATTTCAGACCCACAGTAAGAACTTGGACTCCTGATGAATTTAAGGCAAGTGTTTGTTGGGAAAACCCAAAAGAATGTAGTGAAGGACAGAAGATGGAGATCTGCTTTAAAATGTTGCTCTGCTGCTGTCAAAAACCAATCTAAAACAACTTAGTAGTACTTCTATTCTCTGATACTTGCATTCAGAAATCTTATGTGTGAGTGTTTGGATATATGAAAATAAACTTACAACATGGATTAATAATTTTGGGATGAATGGTTCTTTGGCTTTCATGCTGAAACTGAGCAGTTCTAGTTTCCATCTTCATGTCATGATGTGATGAAGTGACTCAGATAGCAAGAGGGCCAGACGGAGGTACCTGGTTCTCCTGACTCTAAGGACCTCGGTGGCTGTTCAGTAACTAAATGACAAGATGTCTGCTTTGGAAGGGTAGGCTTGGCTAGAAAACAGCTTGTATGACTAGAGGGCATTGTTAGAGGACCTGACAGAAAACAGTTATTGTGATTCATGACGAGAAGGAAGGTAAGGCACTGAAACTGCTTTTGTTAAATATGATCAAGTTCGAAAGGAAGCAGAGGAACGGAAAAGGAATTTGGGATAACTTCTAATGATAAAATCAAATGATGAGAAGACTGCCAAGGTCAAGAGGTCAGCAAGAGGCCAAGAAACAGGGTGGATTCTGAAATTCAATCAAGCCTGATGTCTGAAGAGGATTTCAAGATGGCAGCTCAGCCTCACAGGGGACAGAGAGGAAACGAAACAAGTCAATTACATGTCGAGGCGCCGCTTCCTCCCAGGACCACTTGAGAAGAAAAAGAGGGGAAGCTAACCGGAGCTAATCACATGAGGCTAATGAAAGGCAGGGATGAGGGCTGGGGGTGGGGGTGGGGGGGCAGCTACACAAACAATGTTGCCCTCGGTACATTTAACATCAAGCCGCAGCGACAACAATGGCGTCAGCAAGGCCTTCCACATCTAAACATTGCTAGATTTCTCTCTGGCGGGCTTAGGTGTGCTTCAACAGCAAAAGTCAAACAATTGAAAGGTTTTATATTTTCCATCACGCTCAGCAGTCAGAACTCATATAAAGACACAAAGGCGCAGTGTGGTGCACGTTACTCCTGTTACAGCCACTGTGCAATAGCCAAGAATGTGAGGTGAGCGTTCAAAGGTGCCGTTGTTCAGGCGACTCAAACTGTGGCTATGGTGCTTCGGTGAGGAGTGTTACTGGTTGAGGTACTGTCCTGCTTTCTATTTCAGGCTGCATGCAAACAGGGAAACAAGTGAGCGGCTTCGATGTGATGGACTGTGGTCAGTGTGGTCATTCTCCCTGGGAAGACGGCAAAATGTGGATGTCGGCCAGTTCCCAACCACAAAGCGTTGTGGCTCAAAAAAATTCCAATTCAGATCAATAGTTAACTGGAATGTGCTATGCTAGCATCGGGTTTATGATTACTAGTTGAAAATGGTTCTGCCTGCATCAGTGCTTCATACTTGTTTCTGAAAGGATTTGCTGCTCTACATGTTCTGCACATACAGATAACATGAAATAATCTTCTTCCTTCTGATGTCAGTTCTTTAGTGAGAGGAATATAAAAAGCTTGTTGATGATGAAGTCAAAGCAGTAACATACTGATGACATGGACTGTTAGACTTTGATTTCTAGCAGTCAGCTAGGAGCTGCTGAGTGTCTGCAGAAGGAACCAAGAACCTCCTCACATGGGGGATGAGGGTTCAATTCCCTGTGTAGAGCAAGGCACTGGCACCGCAGGGTTGAGGGTTCAATTCCCTGTGTAGAGCAAGGCACTGGCACTGCAGGCTTGACCAGCCATTCATGAACTGTTTGTCCTTCAATACAAGTTGGTTCAAATGATAATATTCCTTGAGTCTTCAGTCTGACTTGTTCTGCTTCAGTCCTCTAGCAGTTCAGCATCTTTTTCCACAGGACTCCATCTGAACATGGACCATCATCGGGTGAAAATGCTTGAATGTGATGACGACCAGGAATCTCCCATTAGAGTGAATGGGATCCTCCCTGCATGCTGACCACTGAGTTGTGCCTGTCTAACCTCAGCACAGCGTATAGATTAGGCTGGCTGCTTTCTAAGTGGCAAAAAGTAGAATACTGCTGAGTTGAGGGTAAAATTCGTATTTTAATGAATGTTTTAAAATGGCCACGCTGGTCTGATTTTTTGAAGCATTTGCTATTTGCCTTCGTTTGGAAGTCCTTCTAAAACATCGCTTTGAAATTAAATTTGACCTTTTTAATAATAATAATCCCATCTCACCAGGAAGTTGAAAAGCAGCAGGACGTAAAGACCAGTAGTAGATGATCAGTAAGCAGGCTGACAGATGGTTTATGGAATAAGCCTGTTAAGGCTGGTTCTTGGGAAATAATTGCAAAAATAGCCCGAAAAGTTAAAGTAGAGATCATTGTTTGATGTCAAAGGTCACTGCTTTACAGGGTGTTGGGAAAGCATCCTGTCATTTTGGGGGTTTTAGGAGCTACGATGGTTGAGAAGCACTGTGATGAGAATCTACATGGTACAAATGTATATAATAAGGAATAACAGACAGGAAGTGGGTAGCAGATACTGACACCACTGGCTGAAGGTTGTTGTTGCTGTCCCTCCAGGTTTCCCAAGGGGACGCTACTGAGAAGCTGGCTCACCAAGTCGCGGCCCAGGTTGCTGCTGCTGATCGCGGGGTTGAAGAGGCCTCAGGTGACCCTCATGAGGAGGAAAAGGATGAAGCGCACAAAAGTAGCAAAGGCCACGTAAGCGGTAAATATGGCTTATGTTGCATGGAGGAGTACTGACCCCGCCCGCAGAGAAAAGACATGAAGGACTGGCTAGAAACCAGACGACCCAGTGGCTGAATATGTTTGATTTCATTGTCATCGTAACCCGAATGCAATTCTGTTTGATTTCACAATTGTTCACTTTAAATCACCACAGACATTGCAGACATATACAATTCAACAAGGACCTAATGAAAATCTGACAGTCTCTTAGCCTCACCAGCACATGAAGATGCTTCAGAGAAATCAGAAGATCCCAGATGACACTGGCCTCGTGTCCTTCAAGCTTTAAAACCATGCATACTGTGATTTAAGGGACATGATCAGCGGTGACCGATGTTTAGGAAATTACTGGTTAACTCAATGGACTCTGGCTCTCTGGGGTTTAAAGTCCTGGTTATTCCATTGGTTACAAACCATACCAACAAATGTCTTAAAGTTTAAAAATCGATTTAAAGCCACAATACAGTAACGATACTCTCAAACACAAACTAACCCTCCCTCAGGACATTTTGTGGCCAGGCCTTTTTAATCAAGTATTCCTCAGCTAGACACCAAACTAGTCCACCATTAAATATTAGAATGGAAAACTGCACTAACCAGTAGTTAATACCATTTAACACAGGAACCTGCTTGCCTGTGAACCCATTAGATCGGTTAAGGTTGGTTGTTCTTCAGACAGACTTCCATTGGTTGTAAGGGGTTTTGTGTTCAGCTTGTGGTTGTCAAATAGACAATACAGCTTTATCAATATTTTTTTCCTGCCTCAGCTTTTTGTTTTTATTTACTTAACATATTTTAAAAGCGCTCAGTCTATCTAAAACTACTGAAAATACAAACTGACTTCTTCCTGGTCTTCCAGAACCTGCAGCCGAATGCCCCATTTCACCTGAACACACCGAGAGGATCTGCTGGTCCAAGTCAGATATGGAAGACAACAAAAAGGAAGACGGACATTTTGGATCTTTGGCCCGACAAGGAACTAAAACCCAAGAGCCACAAAACAGAGTGAAGCCAAAGGACGAACCACAGAGATCTAGACCTCCGGACTAACCCGGACCTGGACACCCAACTCTACCCCATCTTCACATACACATCCTTTGGCTCATTAGACTGTAATGACTGTGACTTGTACATCACTTGCATCCAAAGACAACTTTTAGTTGAACAAACTTGACTGTCCCTGTGTTCTTAGTTTAGACTCTTTTTAAAGAAACTTTATTAACACCCAGTCCCAGGTAAATGTGTTTGAGTCTCTCAGGAGAGCCCAGTATCAGCCAGCTGATTAAACGCTAGCCTGATGGGACGCCATTTCCTGCCTCACATTCTTCCATCACATCACAGTAGTTGAAACAAAGTGGTGAATCACTCCGTGTCACATGGCATACACCCCACAACACTTCAAGGTTTGATGATGAAACAGTTTGCTGTGTCAAGAGTAGGACGAAACAGCAGTTATTGATCCTGATCAGAAGAGATATTGGCAAAATGAATTAATGAACTAAGATTCAGAAGATTTGTCTTGACGCGCCACTGACACTTTAACAGACTCGGTCCTCTAGATTTTAATTCAATGAGAAGTTTACATTCACTAACTCCAACGTCCTGTTAGTCCAACTGGATATGGTAGTTACATGGCAGTCACATCATTTTGCTATGATGGATTGACCTTAAAAAGAAAAGACTTCTATCATCATGGAAAAGCATCCAACATTTTGACATGGTAACACTTTATATTAAGTTCTCTACTCCATGTAGTTTTGATTGCCTGTCATTCCACATCTGTTTAAAGGATTTCAAAATATCAGATGAATGCCTATTTCAGCCTACTCTTAAAACTCTACTTATTGACATCCACCAGGGAGCCTGATCTTTGTTGCCCATATGGACTTGCTGTAACAAACTATATATTTAAAAAATAAACTACCAACTTAATATAAAGTGTCACCGAATAGTCTTCTTAATAGGGTGTATCCTCGTCCATTTCAGAAGGTTCTGGATCTTTTCACTTGTTATGAACTGAAATCTCTCTGAATTCATTTGCTGGGGAAACAGACCAGCCCAGTTCCCACCATTAAGTGTTGTACTGGACCTCGTTAATGTTACCTGGAGTCCAAATCTACTGCAGTGCTACTGCAATAGAATCTCATTCAACACTAAACATTCACATTGAAATAAATAGACCAAAGCTTATTCACAACATGAATAATATCAACCAGCCTTGTTTTCTAACCCTGAAAGACCTCGACGAGCAGGAAGCTTCTTAGTGACTATGTAGTGGTAACAACCCTCCAGAGGTCGACCGGGGAACCCAAGATACTGTCAATATCTTGATGGTAATTCAATTCATCCTTTCAAAATGTCTTGGTTTCCTCCATGTTTGTTGACATTTTGCTGTGGGATAGATGGGGGTCTATAAAAAAATATATATATATATCAGCAATTCATCTACTTGTAATTATCACTGTCAGGAATGTGGAAATAACGGTCGTTACGACATCGTGTGAATGCAACATTAGCCCCACCTCTCTCTTAGCTGCATGTATTAATAGCACATAATAGTTTTGTATAATAGCATATTGCTTGGTTCAGTATGACTGGTGGACAGCAGAGACCTGTACGGGTAACCAGGTAGTATTTAGGATTAATCTAAATCATTTCTGACTGGGGCGGAAAATTAAATGAACATTTCAGCAGAACATTCATAGTTTTCAGTACTTAATACTGAGAGGTCAGAGGTCAGATGAGCTTGTTTAACTGCTGTCAGTCATTCACATTAAGGTACCATAATTAACATTAAGGTACCATCGTAATAATAGTACTGGTATATGGTAGTAGTAATGTAGTGATAGGAGTACTGGTATAAGGTAGTATGATTTGGTAATAGTAGTAGTGTAGTACTAGTAGCGGTGGTATAATCTAGTAATTTCTCACCAATGCAGAGGCACAAACCTCAATAGTGTTAATACTAGTAATACTAGTAATGGTATGAGGGTAGTAATACAGTAATGGTATATTGTAGTAGTTACCTAGTAATTATTTAATAAAAACTAAAAAAGCAGCAGAAACCTTGATGAAGCAACTCTCACTCTGATTGGCTGAACAGCTCGTTAGTGGATGATGATGCTGGTGTGATGATGAGTCCAATCAGGAGAAACGGTTTAAACTAACGGAGTCACAGCAGGTTTGTCTTCTTTATTACGGCTGATTTTACAGTTTCACTCATTCAGACTCCACCATGATTATCATTTACATCATTTACATTTTACAATTTTAGGCACATTTACAATATTTAACAATCAAGGTGATTGGTTTGTTAAATTAGACAGAGAGGCTGCAGCCGGTATTTCAATGCAGTGAGTTACTGGTTACTTTCTGGTTACTTAGCAGCAAATTAATGGTTACTTTGTGGGGATTTACTGGTAACTTTGAGGTGAGTTTCTGGTTACTTTATGGTGAGTTTCTAATTACTTTGCGGCGAGTATCTGGTTCCTTTGTGGCCAGCTTCTGGTTACTTTGCGGCTAGTTACTGTTTACTTTGCGGTGAGTTTCTGATTACTTTGCGGTGAGTTTCTGCTGAATGTGTTTGTATCTGAGCAGCTCTTGGTCTGAAATCGACGGCTTGAAGCTTTCTAATGCTCTGGAGAAATCCTCAGCAGAGAGGACAACGGGAGAATCCTCAGAGTCCAGACCTGGAGAGAGAGACAGGTAGAGAGACAGAGAGAGAGAGAGAGAGAGAGAATTTGAATTTTAACAGCACTTTATTTATAAAGAGTTGTACATTTTACAGATCAATCTGTTCAGGTCACTTGTCCTTTTTCAATTACACCATTGATAATCAACTTGAAAGAAAAGAAAAACAAAACAAACAAAAAAACAACAGAAACAAAACCAAACAGTTTCTCAGCTCAGCTCATCCCCAAATATCAGCACATCTTCTGACACAGAGCACAGCACTCCCTTATAGCACCAGACACTGATGAACCCGTCCAGGTTGTTCATCGCTTTGTAGTAGTTAAAATCAATTTTCAGTCTGGCTTTCAACATTTTGATGAACAGACACACAGCATCATGGTCTGAGGACTGTTCCACCTTGTTCCTCCTGCTGAGGTAGACAGACATCTTTGCTCTGCCTAATATGAAGTTAAAAAGTTGGCACTTGTTTTTCTTCTTTTGAGAGTACCTATAGCCCAGTATGAACATGTGTTGTGTAAAAACTTCATTAAATGACTCAAGAGTTTGTCAAGCAGATAAAACAGAGGTGCAAGTCTGCACCTCACCTCCAGACGTGAGGCCAGTGCAGCAGCATCGTCCATGTCCACCCCTGTGATGTCCACAACATGTGTGACGACCTTTGACCTGCAGAGCTGTCTGGAGAGAGAAGGCCCCGCCCCACAGGCAACGTCCAAACGCGCTCCAAGAACCACAGGCTCCTTTAAAAGCCAGTGTAGAGAGTCTGAGCCGCCCACTCTTTCTCTCTTGAATAGGTTCCAAGTTTTAAAAAGCCCACGGTAAAAAACAGGTAATCCATTAAAACGAACACTGCTAAGATCCATTAAAAACAAGGAATTGCACAGCTTTTTCTAAAAGATTTTCCCAGTTCTTAAATTTAAAAGCCTCATCCCCTAAAAATACTTCAACCCTCCCTTCTTCCATGTCAGTCCCCCTGGTAAAATGAGCTCATTGCTCAGCCCATCCCCGACCATGACTGCTTCGCTCTTCCCCCAGTTAACTTTAGCAGAGATTTCTACATTTTCAGCCAGAATGTCAATGTCTCTCTGCTGTTTAACTAAAATAACCACATCGTCGGCATAGGCTGACAATTTAAAAGTTGCTCTACAACCAGGGACATTTATTCCAGAGAGGTCAGCTCTGAGTTTGTGTAGCAGGGGCTCAATAGCCAGGGAGTACAGCATCCCTGACAATGAGCAGCCCTGCCTGATTCCTCTCTGGACCTTAAAAGGAGCGCTCAAACCACCGTTAATCTTTAGCACACTCTCAATGTCACTGTATTCAAGATTCAAGAAGTTTATTTGTCACATACACACACGAGGTGTGCAGTGAAATGTAAAGTGGCAATGCTCAGCAGAAATGTGCAAAATAACAGGTTCACACTATTTACAATAAACCAACACAATATTTACAATGTCACAGTTTTAAGAGCTCTATATAAAAAACAACACAATATTTACAATAAGAGCACTTTATAAAAATATAGTAAAAAAAGGGAAAAAGGGGAAATTGTATGTATAATATAATATAAATTATAAATTATGTGTAGTCTTTACCTAAGTGTGTGTGTGCATAAGAGGGGCAGTGTGTGTGTCTTGGTGGGGGCCCTGGTGAGGTCAGAGTTCACAGTCCTGATGGCCTGAGGAAAGAAACTCCGTCTCAGTCTCTCTGTTTTGGCAGCGTGACTACGGAGGCGCTTGCCTGACCGCAGCAGCTGAAACAGTCCGTTGTTGGGGTGGTGAGGATCCTTCATGATCCTGCAGGCTCTGGTTCTGCACCTCCTGGTGTATAAGTCCTGCAGGGTGGGGAGTGTAGTTCCAATAGTGCGTTCAGCCGAACGCACTACTCTCTGCAGAGCCTTCCTGTCCTGAGCGGAGCTGTTGCCAAACCAGGCAGTGATGCTTCCTGTCAGGATGCTCTCTACAGCTCCAGAGTAGAAGGACTGAAGGATCCTCCGGGAGACTTTAAATTTCCTCAGTTGCCTGAGGTGGTAAAGGCGCTGCCTTGCCTTTCTCACCAGAGTGTCTGTGTGTGAGGACCATGTAAGATCCTCGGAGATGTGGACTCCCAGGTATTTATACCTGCTCACCCTCTCCACAGTAGTCCCATTAATCCCCAATGGTGCGTACGTCCTCTGTTGTTGTGTCCTCCTAAAGTCCACAATCAGCTCCTTAGTTTTGGTGACATTCAGGAGGAGGCTGTTGTCCTGGCACCAGAGTGACAGATCAGCAACTTCCTCCAGGTAGGCCTTCTCGTCGTTGTTGGAGATCAGGCCCACCACCACTGTGTCATCCGCAAACTTAATGATGGAGTTGGAGCTGAACCTGGCCACACAGTCATGTGTGTACAGGGAGTACAGTAGGGGGCTGAGGACGCAACCCTGCTACTCCGACTACAGCGGCCGGCATGTCGCCCAGCGAGGCCGACTGCCGACGCTCCCGCACCAAACTACACCAAAGTGCACCAAACAACCCCAAACTATACCAGTGATACTAACAAACAGAAAATAACTCAAATGAAAACAATTAGAAAAGTAGATTGAAAGATAGAACAGCAGATTCACTCTGAATCGCACACTCACCACGCACTCCGCTCCCAGCATTCACTCAGAGAGAGAGAGAGAGAGAGAGAGAGAGAGAGTGTGTCACAACCTGAGGGACAGTGAGTGGCCAACATAAACACACATCACACTTGACACACATACGCACGCACACACACACACACGCACACACACACACACACACACACACACACAAACAGACACACCTAAATACCTGATGTAACCTGACTGACTAATGACATTAATATTATCTGAATTATTTGAATGTTTATTTTGTAATCCGATTTGGCAAAATGGTTTCTGTTTACAATCATGACAATAAAGAGAGAAGAGAGAGAGACAGAGAGACAGAGAGACAGAGAGAGAGACAGGTAGAGAGAGAGAGAGAGAGAGAGGTTGAGAGAGACAGGTAGAGACAGAGAGAGAGAGAGAGACAGGTAGAGACAGAGAGAGAGAGAGAGAGAGACAGGTAGAGACACAGAGAGAGAGAGAGACAGGTAGAGCGAGATAGAGAGAGACAGAGAGAGAGAGAGGAAGAGTGTGAATGGAGAGGTTAAGACAGAAGCATGGCTGCATGTTGACCAACCATCAGATTATTGATCTCAGTGGATAAAGTGATTTTGATGAATACCTAAATAGTTGTAAAAATGTCTTTTAATGTACTGCCTACTGCACACAGACCTACTGTACAGACCTACTGTACAGACCTACTGCACACAGACCTACTGCACACAGACCAACCGTACACAATACAGACCTACTGTATACAATACAGACCAACCGTACACAATACAGACCTACTGTACACAACACAGACCTACTGTATACAATACAGACCTACTGTACAGACCTACTGTACAGACATACTGCACACAGACCTACTGCACAGACCAACCGTACACAATACAGACCTACCGTACACAGACCTACTGTATACAGACCTACTGCACACAGACCTTCAGAGCTCGCTTCCTGTTTGCCGTTCTCGCCGCCCGGTGTTTTGCAAACAGCTCCGCTAAACTTCGCTCCATCTAAAACTTTAGATCACCGAATCCCACCAGACAACTACAGATTCGGTTTATTTTATTTTATTTGTTTTTGTCTTTGTTTTGTTTTTTTTTGCATCCGACCGTGTACATTTTTCCACCAGCGTATTTTTCGATCTCAGCTGCCGGCTCCCCCATACAACCCGACCTAGTCTCCCAACCATACCGGCAAGGTAAGCATGGCTTCTTGTTCTCCGTGCCCCTCTTGTGTGCTCGTTTTAGAGAGGTTGTCTCTGTTAGAGAGACGTGTCCGTCAGTTAGAAGCGGATAGGCCGATTACCTTAGACGAGACGGGCACCCCAGACAGCCTAGATACGTGGCCATCTAGCCGGCTCACGAGCGCTAGCAGTAGCCCGAGCGTTAGCGAAGATAGTGTAGCTCCATCGGCAGTGGGTGACGAGTTTGTCCCTGTCTCTGGACGTCGGAGAGCCTGCCGGTTCCAGCCGCCACTTGTGCGGCCCGATTCGCCACCGGTGCCACCGATGGCTAATCGTTTCACTGTTCTTGCTAGTCCCCGTGGTCGGCGCGTCTCCCCGGCTCCCCGGACCCGCCGACTGTCTCGCACCCTAGTTATCGGCGATTCCATCACCCGTAATGTTAGGCTTGAGTCGCCGGCCGAGGTTTTCCGTTTACCCGGGGCCAGAGCTACCGACATTGAGGCTAACTTAAGGGTGCTGGCGAACAATAGGTTCAGACACAAGGGTAAGAAAGAGGCAAACGGTCCACCCAGTGAGTATAGCAACATCATAGTACACGTCGGCGCCAATGACATTAGGATGAGGCAATCGGAGGTCACCAAGCTCAACATAGCCAGGACATGTGACCTCGCTAGGAAGATGTGTCGGCATCGATTAATTGTCTCTGGCCCCTTACCTTTCGCGAGGGGCAATGATGAGAGTTATAGCAGATTAGTCTCCCTCAACCTCTGGCTGGCGAAGTACTGTGAAGAAAAGGGATTAGTCTTCTTAGATAACTGGCCCTCCTTCTGGGGCAAACCCGGCTTGCTGAAAGCTGACGGCCTCCACCCTAATGGGGTAGGCGCTGCTTTATTATCTAGCAACATAGATAGATGTTTAAGGGAAAGCTGACATCTGTCCGTAGAGCTCGCCGGGATGCAGGCGATTAGAGAACCTGCTAGGCCTAGAAAGGGTGTGGAGTCTGCCAGGTTAGAGCTTACAGCAGAACAGACTGAGACTGTGCCCCCCGCTCGCCATTTTTCCCCCATATCTACCGAGTTTTACCAGTCTGCTTTTACTTTATCCTCTGGCAGCGGCACCTCTCGATTTGAAAATTACAGTACAGTCCTTCCAATTAAGACTGTATCTTTCTCCCACCGCGCCCGTCAAATTTCCTACCGACCCACAGTAAATTACAGCAACTTAATTGAAATTCGACCCACGCATACTGCCATTAACATTGATAAAAACTCTAGCAGTATTGAACGCCTCACTGTGGGCTTCATCAATATAAGATCATTGTCAACAAAAGCGTTACTGATCAATGATTTGATTACTGAACATAGTCTAGACATGATGGGTCTCTGTGAAACCTGGCTAAAGCCAAATGAGTTTCTGTCTCTAATTGAAGCCTCTCCCCCAAACTTTCTTAGTTCTCAGGTTACCCGGGAGACGAAAAAAGGAGGGAGTGTTGCCCTGATATTTAACCCTATCCTTAGTCTTACTCCCAACACGAACAACAAATTTACATCCTTCGAAGTCCTGATTCTGCGCCCTACAGCTACGAATCTCCCGTCATTCTACTTAGCAGTACTTTACCGCCCACCTGGGCCCTATTCGCTCTTCTTAGAAGAGTTCTCCAATTTCATTTCGGACTTAGTGACCCGAGCTGATAATATTCTCATTATCGGTGATTTTAACATTCACCTGAATAATTCCACCAATCCTCTCAGTAAGGCCTTCCTAGATCTTATTGATACTTGCGGCCTCACTCAATTTGTTAATGAACCAACCCACCATGGCGGCAACACCCTTGACCTGGTTCTGACCCGTGGCATTCCTGTTTCTGCTTTAGTGGTCTCCTCTTATGTGCCCGCCCTATCTGATCACTATCTCATTAAATTTGAAATCAAATTGATCTTCCCACGCCAAAAATGTGAAGATACTTATATTAGCCGTCGTATTAATGCCACTACGGCCTCGTTACTATCTGAAAAACTGCCCAGTTTTCTCGCACCACTCTCTGGTCATGTTGGCTCACTCGACAATTTTGCCAACGAACTAAACGCTAGCCTTACCAACGCGCTTGACTCAATCGCCCCGTTAGTCACTAGAAAACACCACGCTAGGAAGTTTGCACCGTGGTTTACCCACGACACTCGTGCACTTAAACAAGCCTGTAGAAAACTAGAACGTAAATGGCGATTGACCAAACTCGAAGTCTTCCGGCTTGCCTGGAATGATAGCTTGCTAAATTATAAATGTGCACTCTCGTCAGCCAAAACTGCACACTTCTCTAGGTTAATCAGTGCAAATAAAAACAACCCAAAGTTTCTATTCGACACTGTTGCTAAGCTAACACGGAATCCCTCCCCCTCTGATAGCTTTCTGTTTTCTCCGAATGATTTCATGTCCTTTTTTAGTCAGAAAATCACGCTGATTAGAGATGAGATCACCAGTACACTCTCCACTGGTGGTGCCATCTCACACCTGAAAAGTCCACTTGGTGTTCCCCGGGCTGAATGTCTTTTCTCACATTTTGATTTAGTTTCCTTAGACTCTCTCACCAAGCTAACTCTGTCTTCAAAACCCACGACCTGCATGCTTGACCCTCTACCTGCTAAACTGCTTAAAGAAGTATTCCCTATCCTAGGACCCTCCATTCTCTATATGATCAATCAGTCGCTCTCCACTGGCACGGTGCCCTCCGCCTTTAAAACGGCCGTGATCAAGCCACTACTGAAAAAACCGAACCTTGACCCCGAAGTACTTCAGAACTATAGACCAATCTCAAATCTGCCGTTCCTCTCCAAATTACTTGAACGAACAGTAGCCAGTCAACTTACAGATTTTTTGTCAAAAAATAACCTGCTTGATCCCTTCCAATCTGGCTTTAGATCCCTTCACTCGACTGAAACTGCACTCACGAGAGTGGTAAATGATCTTTTGTTAGCTATTGACTCCAATTCAACCTCAGCACTATTGCTACTTGACCTGAGTGCAGCCTTCGACACAATTGATCATGCGATACTCTTGAACCGTCTTGAACATTATATTGGTATCCGGGGATCAGCCCTTTCTTGGTTTAGGTCTTACCTACTTGATAGATCACACCACGTCTTTTACAACAACATGACCTCAGAGTGTTGCAATATGGACTTTGGTGTCCCACAAGGCTCTGTCCTAGGACCACTGCTATTCTCTATCTATATGCTACCACTTGGTGGCATCATTCGCAAATTTGGCATTAACTTCCATTGCTACGCCGATGACACCCAAATTTACATACCAGTCAAACCAACCGATGACACCCAATTCCAAAAACTAGAGGCCTGCCTATCAGAGGTCAAATATTGGATGTCCCTAAACTTCCTACTTCTTAATGGCAGCAAAACTGAGATGCTGATTGTGGGACCGGCTAGACATAGACACTTATTTGAGAATAGTACTCTTAACTTTGATAGTTGTGTAATCTCCCAGAGCCCATACGTTAAAAACCTTGGGGTAAAATTCGACCCTACCCTCTCATTCGAGTTGCACATTAAGGAGATCACTAAATCAGCGTTTTATCATCTTCGCAATATTGCCAAAATTCGACCTATGCTAACAGAGGCAGACGCAGAAATTTTAGTACATGCCTTTGTATCATCCAGAATCGATTATTGCAATGTCCTTTTCTCGGGCTTACCTACTGGGCGCACTAAAAAACTACAACTGGTCCAGAATGCTGCTGCCAGAATCCTGACCAAAACTAGGAAATTCGACCATATAACTCCCATCCTGTCCTCATTACACTGGCTACCAATTCAGGCCAGGTGTGACTTTAAGGTGCTTTTACTTACATATAAATCATTACATGGGATGGCACCGTCCTATTTATCCGATTTGATTAAACCTTATAAACCGCCACGCGCCCTCAGATCTCAGGACGCTGGCTACCTGTCTATCCCAGCAGTCAAAAAGAAAACTGCAGGTAACAGAGCCTTTTCTTACCGGGCTCCCTATCTATGGAACAGTCTGCCTGCCTCAATCAGAGAGGCAGGCTCTATCGAAGTCTTTAAGTCAAGGCTAAAAACCCATTTATTCTCTCTGTCATTTGACCAGCCTTGAGGGAGTGGCTCAGTCTCTTCTCAGAGTAAGGCTAGACCAGTTAGCTCATCCTAGATCAGGGTCCTGCCGATGGATACTAGCATCCTGCCTACATGTCCTATTCTCCTGGTCTACCTGCTCCTGTCCACTGACGCTGGTCATGTCTGTGTGAGTGAGAGTGTGTGTATGGGTGTGTGTGGGTGAGTCTCCTATCTGTTCCAGGCTGCAGCCCGGCAGAGTTGGCGTCTGGTTGGTCCCCGCCTCCTAGGACGATGCTGACTGAGCGGACGTTGCGTTCTCCTATCTGGGCAGTGTTGGCGCCTGCATGGTCCCCTAGTCCTATGATGACGCTGACTGAGTTGCCGTTGCTGTGATGCCGCCCCATCAGATCTGGATGTCCCACCAAAATAAACTTTCATATATTGTGTATACGCTGCTTGCCCAAACTCGGCATCTATTGCACGCCCAACCGTCCTGGTAGGGGGATCCCTCTCTGAGTAGCCCCTCCCAAGGTTTCTCCCAATTTTCCCAGTGAGGGTTTGTGGGAGTTTTTCCTTGTCCTCTGTGAGGGTCTAAGGCTGGGGGATGTCGTGTACTAATTCAAAATTACATTGTGCCCAACATGTGAAAATAAAATTACATTATTATTTTCACATGTTGGGCACTGTGAAGCCCTTAGAGACTGTAACGGTGATTAAGGGCTATACAAATAAATGTGATTTGATTTGATTTGACCTACTGCACAGACCAACCGTACACAATACAGACCTACTGTATACAATCCAGACCTACTGTATACAATCCAAACCTACTGTACACAACACAGACCTACTGTATACAATACAGACCTACTGTACACAGACCTACTGCACACAGACCTACTGTACAGACCTACTGCACAGACCAACCGTACACAATACAGACCTACCGTACAGACCTACTGCACACAGACCTACTGCACACAGACCAACCGTACACAATATAGACCTACTGTATACAATCCAGACCTACTGTGTACAATACAGACCTACTGTATACAATCCAAACCTACTGTACACAACACAGACCTACTGTATACAATACAGACCTACTGTACACAGACCTGTGTACAACACAAACCTACTGTATACAACCCAGACTTACTGTACACAACCCAGATATACTGTATACAAGACAGACCTACTACAGGCCTACTGTACACCATACAGACCTAGAGTACACAGACGTACTGTGTACAATACAGACCTCCTGTATACAACACAGACCTACTGTAAACAATATAGACCTACTGTATACAATACAGACCTACTATACACAGACCTACCGTGTACAATACAGACCTACTGTACACAACACAGACCTACTGTACACAATACAGACCTACTGTATACCAGAGGTGTAAAATTCCAGGTTCAGAAAGTAAAAGTCCTGGAAGGTGGATTTTTAACCATTTCTTAACCAGGTGATCACCATTATCAGTCCCTCCCCAGCTGTAGACCCTAACCCTAACCCTTTTACTTTCTGGACCTGGATTTTACACCACTGCTGTATACAACACAGACCTACTGTACACAATACAGCCGACATTCAACCGCTACCAGTGCCTCGGTATCCGTCTGGGGGAGCTGAGCCACCTCCTCCTCCTGGTCCTTTCTTTCGGTTTAAAACTGAATGGCATAGCTGCTTGCTGTTTGTCAGCCACAAGCTAACCGGCTGTCGTCACGTGATCAACTAGAGGCTTGACGTTGATTGGTCAATGGACGACAACATGCAGATAACGTTCCTTGACCAATATTTACAAAAGACTCATGTAAGATTATTGCTCACCTAGTCAGATGTACTAATGAAGTTAAACAATGTGAAGTTACCAGGCCTGCAGTGACACTGTTTGTCCTGATAATGATGATAACCGCTGGACTCAGTTTGGTCCCAATCAATAACTAAGTGACTCAAGATTCCGTGTGAATTTCCCAGCCAAGGCGGCCCACCTTGCCTATAGTGCTGCAGTAATCCCTGATATTACTGTGACAGCAGTATTGATGAATGTGTCAGCAGTATTGATGAATGCGTCATTTCGTTGCTTTGACAACTGTTAATCCAGTATTGGATTTAAGTTAAAAACGTTGAGGTGAGGTGTTACTGTCTTCTTACCATCAGTGATGAGAGAGATCTTCCTCTTGATGGCGGTTGTCATGGCGTCAGAACAGAGAGCGTAGAGGTCGGCACCGGTCATATGGGCAGGGCAATGCTCCACCACTTCGTCCATATTGACCCCAGGGTCCAACTGGAACCTGGACACAAGGAAAATCAATGTGCTTAAAAAACATATATGAAAGTAGTGCAAACCTAAAAATACATGTCACATAGAGGAAATAAACATAACATATCTCAGAGAAAATATACATGTAAGGGTATGTCGTAGAGAACCTTCCCCCGGAAAGCGTGGACACATGAACGGTAAATGTTAACAGTAATACTGACCTGAAGCTGGTGCAGTGAATTTTTCTTGTCATAGTCAAGGTTAAAGCCCTACTCACCCAGGACTAGCAACACACGTGGACCTCATGTAATTTTGAATTACTCACCAAGCTTTCTTGCAACACATTTGCAGGATAATGAAATTCACTGAAATCACCGGTGCCCCGGATGCAATCACACAAGGTCAAGATGTTACAATGAATCACTTCCTGATTTAGCAAAGCAGAACTTGTAAGTTTGTGCTGAAAATGCATTCAAAACCTTCCTCTATAGATTCAACTACAGCCTCCATCTTTCATGATTGAAAAATGGTTGATTGATTGAATGATTGCCTTCATTGAATTATAATTTCTAAGTGTGATTCTCACAGGATTAGTATTTTGACCTCTGTCTTCACCAAAATGACAGACCTGACAATCTCCACAATTATTACAAATTACTGGACATCGAAATGTAATGTAGATTAATGTAGATATATTCATCTATCTGACTTATTAAGACAGAAGTTCTACTTACTTTCTGAGGATGGCCTTGAGAACCTGGAGCTGAGAGTCTCGGTCCTCATTGATACCGATGTACACCAGTTTATCAAACCTGAAGACAGGAAGAGCCGTAGAGATCACGTCCGTCAAACGTGATGACCTCAGACACCACTGGCCTGATTTTGATGAAACTCAGAGGGATGATGCATCTTCACTGATTGGCCTAAGTGTGTCTGCATCATTTGTTTCACTAGTTTTATATTGTGGTGCATATATATTATATTATATTATACATCTATTTTAGCTTCTTCAACAAGGTATTGTGACCTCTGACCTGCCAGGTCGGAGCAGAGATTGGTCCAGCAGGTCTGGGCGGTTTGTTGCTCCGATCACAAAAACACCAACAGACGAATGCAGACCGTCCAGCTCGGCCACCAGCTGAGCCACCACCCTGCACAGTACATCACACAAACCTTATTGATCCTGTGGGGGAATCGGTCTGTGCAGCAGCAAAATTAAAAGGCTTCAGCAAAGAAAAACAGCACATAATGTATAATAATATAACGAGAGTAAATAGGAGATATTCAAATGTTGAGAATGTGTAGAAATTAAAGAATTAAACAATATGAACTACAGCATTATAAAGGTGTGAGAAGAAACAGAACTTACTAAGACAAAGAATCTGAATGAAAATATGTGATACAAAAATACACCACAAATTGGGTATATGCACTATGAAATAAGTGAAAAGCTATCAAAATACAGCACAACACACCACTGTCTATGAAGAGATGTGTGACGGTATTTTTATTTATTTAAACTCGGAGACACGTTGAGAGCAGGTTCCCTCTTTTACAAGCCGATGAAATACAACATAAAATACAATAAATTAAAAAGGAAAATATGTAGTACAAAGTAAAAACAAATATGGAAGATTCAAAAACTAAAACATATAGTATTTAAAGTAGTAGCTACAAGAATACAAATGATAAAATGAATTAAATTAAAATTACTTAAAACATTCACAATTGAAGCAAAACAAATTATTGATTAATTTAGTGACACTAAAGTCTCTAGCTTCAGGGTTTACTGTAAGATCTAAAAGCAGCCTTTCCAAGATCTGAGTCATTATAATAATAATAATAATAATAATAACTAGAAAAGGTTACATTTCCTGAAGAAAATGCATGTGCTTGCTTAAGCTTAAAAATGCTTTTTAAAAAGTCAATTTAATCAGAAAGATACTGTATTAAGAAATCGTAAATGTGGAAGTAGTAAAAGCAGAAAAATAGCAGCACCAGCAGTAGGGTTAGGGTTAGGGTGAGAGACAGCGACAGAGAGAGAGAGAGAGAGAGAGAGAGAGAGAGAGAGAGAGAGAGAGAGAGAGACAGACAGACACACAGACAGAGGAGAGAGAGAGAGACAGAGAGAGGAGAGAGAGAGACACTGCTAGTAGTTGAAGTATTAGGGGGGGCTGTAATTATTGCAGGTCGATAAGGTCTTACCTGTCCATCACCCCGCCAGAATCTCCGCTGCGCCCCCTGCTGGGTGCCAGAGAGTCCAGTTCGTCGAAGAAGATGACACATGGAGCTGCTGTCCTCGCTCTGGAGAACACTGAGCAGATCACATCAACCTGATTTCAGTTTCTTTACAGGTCCGGTTACACGTTAGTTTCTGAACCGATCACTTTGACAATAGGAATGGGTGGCCAAGCTAGTGTGTACAAAATATCATGTCCATGATGGTCCAGAGGACCAACCTCACCTTCATCTCCATCTGCTCTTCATGACTGAAGGATTTAATAGTGAAATCAATAATGAATCACAGCTTCACCTGGTCAGCCTCATGTTTTATCCACTCAGTGTACGTCACAGACCTTTTAATCCCATATGAGCTGGATTACAGCCTGAGGTCGTCAAACAGGTTCCTATTGACTGTTCTGAAGTCTAGACTATAAACAAGAGGTTCCTATTGGCTGTTCTGAAGTCTAGACTATAAACAAGTAGTAAGCCCTGTAACTGTTTAGAAACGTGCTATAAAAATAAAGATTACAATGTTTCCCATACATTGATTTATTTGTGGCGGCCCGCCACAATATCAACATTGACCGCCACATTTACATTTAAAATGGGTAAAATCTTATTTTACTTGTAGAGTTGCGCGCACGCATTGATTCGCTCAGCCCCTCTCTCTCTCTGCTGTTGCTTAGTTGCAGAAACTACCATCACGAAGAACAGCAATGGCGAAAAGTAAGAGCAGCACCTCCAACCCCCTCACCCTGAACACAGGATCCCCCCAGGGTTGCGTCCTCAGCCCCCTACTGTACTCCCTGTACACACATGACTGTGTGGCCAGGTTCAGCTCCAACACCATCATTAAGTTTGCGGATGACACAGTGGTGGTGGGCCTGATCTCCAACAACGACGAGAAGGCCTACCTGGAGGAAGTTGCTGATCTGTCACTCTGGTGCCAGGACAACAGCCTCCTCCTGAATGTCACCAAAACTAAGGAGCTGATTGTGGACTTTAGGAGGACACAACAACAGAGGACGTACTCACCACTGGGGATTAATGGGACTACTGTGGAGAGGGTGAGCAGGTATAAATACCTGGGAGTCAACATCACCGAAGATCTGACATGGTCCACACACACTGACACTCTGGTGAGAAAGGCGAGGCAGCGCCTTTACCACCTCAGGCAGCTGAGGAAATTCAAAGTCTCCCGGAGGATCCTTCATTCCTTCTACTCTGGAGCTGTGGAGAGTATCCTGACAGGAAGCATCACTGCCTGGTTTGGCAACAGCTCCGCTCAGGACAGGAAGGCTCTGCAGAGAGTAGTGCGTTCGGCTGAGCGCACTATTGGAACTACACTCCCCACCCTGCAGGACTTGTACACCAGGAGGTGCAGAACCAGAGCCGGCAGGATCATGAAGGATCCTCACCACCCCAACAACGGACTGTTTCAGCTGCTGCGGTCAGGCAAGCGCCTCCGTAGTCACGCTGCCAAAACAGAGAGACTGAGACGGAGTTTCTTTCCTCAGGCCATCAGGACTGTGAACTCCGACCTCACCAGGGCCCCCCACCAAGACACACACACTGCCCCTCTTATGCACACACACACTTAGGTAAAGACTACACATAATTTATAATTTATATTACACATACAATTTTCCCTTTTTTTTACTATATTTTTTTATAAAGTGCTCTTATTGTAAATATTGTGTTGTTTTTTTATATAGAGCTCTTAAATATTGTAAATATTGTGTTGGTCTATTGTAAATAGTGTGAACCTGTTATTTTGCACATTTCTGCTGAGCATTGCCACTTTGCATTTCACTACACACCTCGTGTGTGTATGTGACAATTAAACTCCTTGAATCTTGAATCTTGAATCAGAGATTTCTTTGTTTGTACTGAAAGTAACAAACGAGTATAAGGCGGTAAACGCGACAGAGAATATAGATTGGGAGTCGTCGCAAAGCAAATACAGCGACATATTACAGCGGTAAGGACAGCAGCCAACATGCTGTGGGAGAGCCAGCTAGGGCAGAAGGTGAGACTGACATCAAACACAGAGATGTAGAAGAACAGGTCAGAAAAGCAGATTTCTCATTTCTATTCTTCTGTGCCTGTATATATTTTGTTATTTGTTTGACACAACGTGAAGCAATGGAGCTGTATATATTGTTCAGTTATTTATTTGTCACAAAGTACTTGGCAAATGCAGTGGAGCACATTATATACGGTATTATTTAATAATTAATTTAAGAAAGCGTGGGCCTCCTTCCATGCGCACATGCATTCACCACCCCGTCAGCTGCCACCACAAATAGAATCTAATTCTGTGGGAAACACTAGATTATTATTATTATCATTATCATTATTATTATCATCATCATCATCATCATCATCATCATCATCATTATTATTATTATTATTAACACCATCTTTACTGGACATTGACATAGGACAGGTTATATGAACGTATGGGGAATAACTATGATAGATAATATGTAATAATGTATTATTGATTGATAATCTCTATTAATGTATTAGTGCAAGTATTATTGATACAGACCTTCTCTGACATTCTCCTCACTCTGACCCACGTACATGTTGATGAGCTCTGGCCCTTTAACACTGGAGAGAGAAGCCAACAGTTGGAAAACCGTCTAACCAGGTTGAAGTTCCTAACCAGGTTTTTATTCCTCAAAGGGAAGTGGATCAACAAGCAGCCAAGCTGGAACATTCAACATCTCACTGGTTGGAGGAAAAGATCTGCAACACATTTACATGATGTTTCCATGACTTTTCATGACTGTAGGAACCCTGAATAAGGGTCAACCGAATGTCTCAGTTATATAGTCAGTCTATTCTCAAAACAACAGGCTCTGATTAGCTGCCCGTTACGCTGCTCTACACAAAGTGGTAGCGTCTACATTTCTACAAACCTTTTCTCCTGTTCCTCCGCTGCCTGGATGTTAAACCAGCCTAAAATAAGGATATTCCCAGTATGTGCCTCTTTCCAACAGCCCTCATCCTGGCCCTGCACTGCCCCCTGCTGGCAGCTACATATCCCAACACATTTTTACCCATGAATTTTCATGACCCTCATGTCCACTATCTGCCAGTGTCGGTGTTATTATATAGGTTATTATTCCTTTAGGAGGAAACCAGACCTTCCAGCAGCCAAGACAAACAATAAATACTAATATGAACAATATATCTGTTTTCCTGAAATGTTCAGGTCTGGAAAAGACATTTTCAACTCCCAGGACTTTTCTGACCCCTGTCCTGTCTTACCTTATCTTACCCCCCGTCTTTTCCTGTCCTATCCCCTCCTGTCCTAGTCTGTGCTGTGTTGTACCTTGTCCTGTCCTACTTTGTCCTGCCCTACCTTGTCCTGTCCTGTCCTATCCTATCCCCTTCTGTCCTAGTCTGTGCTGTGCTGTGCTGTACTGTCCTGTCCCCTCCTGTGCTACTCTGTCCTGTCCTGTTGTACCTTGTCCTGTCCTACCTTGTCCTGCCCTATCCTATCCCCTCCTGGCCTACTCTGTGCTGATGTGTTGTACCTTGTCCTGTCCTACTTTGTCCTGCCCTATCCTATCCCCTCTTGTGCTACTCTGTCCTGTCCTGTTGTACCTTGTCCTGTACCTTGTCCTGTCCCTCCTGTCCTGTCCTATCCCCTCCTATCCTAGTCTGTGCAGTGCTGTCCTGTCCCCTCCTGTGCTACTCTGTCCTGTCCTGTTGTACCTTGTCATGTCCTACATTGTCCTGCCCTATCCTCTCTCCTCCTGGCCTACTCTGTCCTGTTGTACCTTGTCCTGTCCTGTCCTGTCCTATCGCCTCCTGTCCTGTTGTATCTTGTCCTGCCCTATCCTATCCCCTCCTGGTCTACTCTGTCCTGTCCTGTTGTACCTTGTCCTGCCCTGTCCTATTCCCTCCTTATCTACTTTGTCCTGTCCTGTTGTACCTTGTCATGTCCTACATTGTCCTGCCCTATCCTCTCTCCTCCTGGCCTACTCTGTCCTGTTGTACCTTGTCCTGTCCTGTCCTGTCCTATCGCCTCCTGTCCTGTTGTATCTTGTCCTGCCCTATCCTATCCCCTCCTGGTCTACTCTGTCCTGTCCTGTTGTACCTTGTCCTGCCCTGTCCTATTCCCTCCTTATCTACTTTGTCCTGTCCTGTTGTACCTTGTCCTGCCCTGTCCCCTCCTGGTCTACTCTGTCCTGTCCTGTTGTACCTTATCCTGCCCTGTCCCTTGCAGTTCTATCCTAATGTTGGACAGTCTACTCCCCCTCAGAAGTGAATTAGAGAGACAATGATGAATGTCAGGACATCACTTGTGGTTTTAGGCCTCAGTACCTGAGCCTAGAGTGCACCGGTTACATAGAAAGAGAAATTGAAAACCCAAGCAGCTCATGTTGCAATGGGAAGATATACCCCCAACATCTTATGGAGGAGGTGGTAGCCACAAATTTAGAAGGAGGCTGGTGACCAGAAGGTCACTGGTTTGAATCCCCCAAATGGCGGAGAAAATATGGGTGGGGAAAGTGAATGAGTAACGCTCTCCCCCTTCCTCTCAACGTCTAGTAGAAGACTGAGGTTGTACTGGTCAGCTCCCAGTGGCTAACAGTAGAAGACTGTGGTTGTACTGGTCAGCTCCCAGTGGCTAACAGTAGAAGACTGTGGCGTATGGAGGTAGATTTCTATCAAAGATAAACAAACACACACACACCTTGTGTTCGTAGGTATAATCCACAAATATGTTATTGCCATCCACACGCAAACACCTCTCAACTTGTGTTTCGTAAATCATAATTTGAATGAATGTAAAAATTATATTCACAAATGCAAATAACATTTTCAGATATGTTTCCAATGTTCACATTTACAAATCAAAAGCTTGGCTCGCGAACTGGCGAATCTACGTACATTTGGCGATCAAAGGACATGCTTGATCTGCTTGGATTTACGTACGGATTTTTGAGACAAATATTCCGCTGTTCATGCCAATTGTCGATTCACACACAAAGCTTCTTCTTCTTCGGCGCTACCTAACACGGCCCGATGTGTGTTCGGCTCATCAGCGCCACTTTTAGAACAAGTGATAATTTGTGAAAATAATTTTTGCATTCATTCAAATGATGAATTACGAAACACAAGTTGAGAGGTGTTTGCGTGTGGATGGCAATAACACATTTGTGGATTATACCTACGAACACAAACTGAGAGGTGTGTGTTTGTTTATTTTTGATAGAAATCTACCTCCACAGTGGTTGTACTGGGAAGTTCCCAGTGGCTAACAGTAGAAGACTGTGGTTGTACTGGGAAGCTCCCAGTGGCCACCAGGATCTATCCTAGGAAGGTTTGGAGGTCCTACCTGAGGAAAGTCATGGAACACTCTGTAGCCACAGCCTTGGCCAGCAGGGTTTTTCCGGTACCAGGTGGTCCATACAGCAGAATGCCAGTTCGGTTCAGACCCAGAGACAGGAGCTCTGGACGCTGTAGAGGAAGCTGAACTGTGTCTAGGATCTCCCTTTTCACCTGATAGAGGCCTCCAACATCCTGCCAACACACACTGGGGATCTGCACACACACACACATATACACAACAGTAATTTAGGTCCAATGTATTTCTAGGGAGCTCGGTTTCCCATACATTGGCTCATCTGTGGTGCACCGCCACAAAATGAAAAGTTAGTCAATGTATAGAAATGGATCTACATGGATCTCTGACCAATCACTTGTGTTCTCTCTCACACCTACACTAATCTCACTCAGCTGTTGCTTGTTAACACACCAGACAGACAGACATCACCTGCTAGATGGACAAGGACAGTCTGACCTCAGAACAAGCTGTCTGACCTGATCGTGACTAGATAATGGAAGGTAATTTTTTTCTCCATATTGAACTTGGTTGGATGTTACCATCACAAAGTGACATTACGCCAGCTACTAGCAAGAGTCAACAAGTCACGTAATCATACATAAACGAGCAACGTGCAAACAATGGGCATTGAAATGTTACAAGGAAAAGACCTCGAGAGAAGGAAGAAAGCCAAAGGGAATCTGAACCTGAGGTAGATGCAAAACATGCAGACCTAACAGGAAAAGCCCAATAAATGATGAATAAATCTGTTAATCTGAGCTGTGAATGTTGTGCGATGTCTTTTCGAGTACATTTTCAGCTCAGACCAGACCAGAGGACATGACTGCAGATAAAAAAACAGGAGAGAAGAAGCAGCAGCAAATTAGTCCTTCACTGATCAGATGCTTTTCAAAACATGAGATTATCAAAGTTACAAAAGACTTGCAGTTTGCATAGCGACATCTGCTATATGGTGGACACTTTGATCCACAGTGCCTAACCCTGGAAGTGTTAGTGCCTTGCTCTCTCCATTGATCAGGGAATGGAACCCCCAACTCAACTGGATGTACTACCTTGGGGGCTCCGATGGCCTGGGACTGGGCATCCTGCAGGGTCTCCAAGGCAGAGGTGAAGTCCTGGTTCAGGATGGTCACTCCACTGGCGCACAGATCCTCCTCCTGCTGGCCAAGACTGCACACAAACCAGGACTGAACTCATCTGAACAGGAGGCCACTCAGCGTTCATCAGTGTGATGTTGTTTTGTCAGTATAATGTACAAAGTGAGCAAAATACAAAGGAAGAGTCAAACCTGAGAACCTTAGCATATGTCTGCTGAACTAACAGCGAACAAAAAAAGACTTAAAGCTGCACTAGGCAAATGTTTAAAGGGGACATGTTTTACTCATTTTGGGCTATTTAAAACTGTTTCCAGGGGTCTTGACAAGATGTTTTTGAAGTCGATATAAACCCCGCCCCCCCCCCCCTAAAACCAGCTTCTGTGGTGTGTGTTTCAGTCTCTCATTTTCTCCATTGTAAAGAACAGGCTGTTTTGAGGGGGTGGAGTGGTATGTAAATGAGCATGTAAATCACTGTGCTCTGATTGGCCGCCTCACAGCCAGCATGGAGTGAGGCAGCCAATCGCCTGGCAGAGGCGGGGAGCAGAGCTCCCATGCTGCTCAAGGTAAACAAGCTTGACGACGTTAACCATGGCGGCTGCTCCAGAACCAACACTCAGTGTTGCAGCTCAAACATGTACTTTCCATACATGTTTGAACCGGGAGTGTTCGTTCATGTACTGTCCCCTTAAAACAAATACTACGTCGTGCTCAGTCACGTGCCTCCACCCCGTCCAACTAACGCCGGGTTCAGACCGGTTTTGACCGTTCAGACCGGCCGCGGGGAGGTCCGTGGCCGGCTCGTGCTCTGCAGCGATAGTTTCGGCGTCTGGTCTATTTTTTCCGCGAGCCGCGAGCGAATGTATCAAGCCGGGCAAAAAGTCAGACACAGGAACAGCATAGAGCACCCGGTCAATTTTCAAAATAAACCAAATTTCAAAATAAAACACCGTATAAAATAAATAATCGTTCATTAATCGTAATCGTTTAACATTTTTTTGAAATAATCGTGATATTGATTTGAAGTCATATCGCCCACCCCTAATCATTTGGTTGGATGTGCAGCAGTCTCACCAGGTCTGGACCAGCCTCCTGCAGGCAGCACGACCAGCCTCAACCAGCAGGGCATTGAGATCCCCCAATACAAAACCCTGAGGAGGAAGAGAGACATTAGACACTGGTGCTATCATTACTAGATCCTGTGGTACTGTCCATCATTCAGCTGATGTGTTTGATGAATGTCATGGGCTGTGGTTACACCTGTCTTTTCAATGTGATCTCGGTCATCCGATCACGCCAGGCTGCATGAAGTGACAGGTGTAGACGCACAGAGGTCGCTTTGTGCTCGCATTGTGTTCGGATCAGCCAGGCCACCTCGCGAGGTGGACGAGCTCGCTTTGTGTTCGGAACTCTGAATAGTCTAGACGCAATCAGTTCTGCCGCAAATTTTGTTATTTACCGGGAGGAAAAGCCATGGATGACGAGAACGATAGCAGGGCCTGGACGAATACCGAAACAAAATATTTACTCGACTGGACAGTTTCAGTTTCAGTTTCGCGCCGCTGCTGTTGTCTCCTCAATAGCAAATGCCTTGTACCGGCCCTACCTGCGACTACACACAATTCTTAACATAAAATAAAGGAGCATAATCTCCCGCACATCGAGCACCATTTTCAGGGATTGTTGTTATGGTTATTTAAATACTGCGCGGGAACCGGAAATCCGAACACATATCTGGCCAAAGAGCTCGCATTTAACTGTCAAGTGTAGACGCACCACTTGTGTGTTCCGATTAGCAGATTCCGATTACCGAGATCGCATGAAACGACAGGTGTAACCACGGCCATGGTGACGTACAGCACAGAGTTTGGCGAGTCGGTCCAGGTTGACGTCCCTCCCCAGGTGAAGGTCCTGGCTGAGACTGACCAACATTGCGTGGCGCTGTTCCTCATCAGGACTGTCTACTGCCACCTGGTGGACAAAGGCTGCCATGACACCTGCAGACAGCTCCCGAGGCCTGCAGACCTGTCGCCACAACCACCACACTGGAGGAAAAATACAGCCTTATCAAATTCCTCATGTTTTACAGCAGAGGTCCACCATGCTTCATGAAACCTATTGAAACCTATCTTCTGGACCTATGTTCTTTTCATCTTTTCTTTTTATGTTCTCTTTTCATTTTTAAAACAATGTTAAAATAACTTCTAATACATTTCTAATTTAATTTCATGACTACGGTCCATGGATTTGGACTGGTCAACCAGTCTGGTGACCTGTCTTTCTGCAGTGCTAACCTGCTTCATACTAGTGACTGTGTGTCTCTACTAGTTAACCTGCTTATATATACACCAATCACCCACATTAAAACCACTGAAAGGTGAAGTGAATAACATTGATTATCTCGTTAAAATGGCACCTGTCAAGGGGTGGGATATATTGGGAAGCAAGTGAACAGTCAGTTCTTGAAGTTGATGAGTTGGAAGCAGAAAAAATGGGCAAGCGTAAGGATCTGAGCGACTTTGACAAGGGCCAAATTGTGATGGCTAGACGACTGGGTCAGAGCATCTCCAAAACGGCAGGTCTTGTGGGGTGTTCCTAGTATGCAGTGGTTAGTACCTAGAGTGCCCATGCTCTCTAGATACTAACCAAAAGCACCTACAATGGGCACGTGAGCATCAGAACTGGACCATGGAGCAATGGAAGAAGGTGGCCTGGTCTGATGAATCACGTTTTCTTTTACATCATGTGGACGGCCAGGGTGCGTGTGCGTCGTTTACCTGGGGAAGAGATGGCACCAGGATGCACTATGGGAAGAAGGCAAGCCGGCAGAGGCAGTGTGATGCTCTGGGCAATGTTCTGCTGGGAAACCTTGGGTCCTGGCATTCATGTGGATGTTACTTTGACACGTACCACCTACCTAAACACTGTTGCAGACCAAGTACAAAAGTATTCCCTGATGGCAGTGGCCTCTTTCAGCAGGATAGGGTTAGGGTTTAGGGCCACACTGCAAACATTGTTCAGGAATGGTTTGAGGAACATGACAAAGAGTTCAAGGTGTTGACTTGGCCTCCAAATTCCCCAGATCTCGATCCGATCGAGCATCTGTGGGATGTGCTGGCAAAACAAGTCCGATCCATGGAGGCCCCACCTCGGAACTTACAGGACTTAAAGGATCAAATCAAATCAAATCAAATCAAATCACATTTATTTGTATAGCCCTTAATCACCGTTACAGTCTCTAAGGGCTTCACAGTGCCCAACATGTGAAAATAATAAATGGGTAGTACACGACATCCCCCAGCCTTAGACCCTCACAGAGGACAAGGAAAAACTCCCACAAACCCTCACTGGGAAAATTGGGAGAAACCTTGGGAGGGGCTACTCAGAGAGGGATCCCCCTACCAGGACGGTTGGGCGTGCAATAGATGCCGAGTTTGGGCAAGCAGCGTATACACAATATATGAAAGTTTATTTTGGTGGGACATCCAGATCTGATGGGGCGGCATCGCAGCAACAGCAACTCAGTCAGCGTCATCATAGGACTAGGGGACCATGCAGGCGCCAACACTGCCCAGATAGGAGAACGCAACGTCCGCTCAGTCAGCATCGTCCTAGGAGGGGGGACCAACCAGACGCCAACTCTGCCGGGCTGCGGCCTGGAACAGATAGGAGACTCACCCACACACACCCATACACACACTCTCACTCACACAGACAAACATGACCAGCGTCAGTGGACAGGAGCAGGTAGACCAGGAGAATAGGACATCGGCAGGACCCTGATCTAGGATGAGCTAACTGGTCTAGCCTTACTCTGAGAAGAGACTGAGCCACTCCCTCAAGGCTGGTCAAATGACAGAGAGAATAAATGGGTTTTTAGCCTTGACTTAAAGACTTCGATAGAGCCTGCCTCTCTGATTGAGGCAGGCAGACTGTTCCATAGATAGGGAGCCCGGTAAGAAAAGGCTCTGTTACCTGCGGTTTTCTTTTTGACTGCTGGGATAGACAGGTAGCCAGCGTCCTGAGATCTGAGGGCGCGTGGCGGTTTATAAGGCTTTAATCAAATCGGATAAATAGGACGGTGCCATCCCATGTAATGATTTATATGTAAGTAAAAGCACCTTAAAGTCACACCTGGCCTGAATTGGTAGCCAGTGTAATGAGGACAGGATGGGAGTTATATGGTCGAATTTCCTAGTTTTGGTCAGGATTCTGGCAGCAGCATTCTGGACCAGTTGTAGTTTTTTAGTGCGCCCAGTAGGTAAGCCCGAGAAAAGGACATTGCAATAATCGATTCTGGATGATACAAAGGCATGTACTAAAATTTCTGCGTCTGCCTCTGTTAGCATAGGTCGAATTTTGGCAATATTGCGAAGATGATAAAACGCTGATTTAGTGATCTCCTTAATGTGCAACTCGAATGAGAGGGTAGGGTCGAATTTTACCCCAAGGTTTTTAACGTATGGGCTCTGGGAGATTACACAACTATCAAAGTTAAGAGTACTATTCTCAAATAAGTGTCTATGTCTAGCCGGTCCCACAATCAGCATCTCAGTTTTGTTGCCATTAAGGAGTAGGACGTTTAGGGACATCCAATATTTGACCTCTGATAGGCAGGCCTCTAGTTTTTGGAATTGGGTGTCATCGGTTGGTTTGACTGGTATGTAAATTTGGGTGTCATCGGCGTAGCAATGGAAGTTAATGCCAAATTTGCGAATGATGCCACCAAGTGGTAGCATATAGATAGAGAATAGCAGTGGTCCTAGGACAGAGCCTTGTGGGACACCAAAGTCCATATTGCAACACTCTGAGGTCATGTTGTTGTAAAAGACGTGGTGTGATCTATCAAGTAGGTAAGACCTAAACCAAGAAAGGGCTGATCCCCGGATACCAATATAATGTTCAAGACGGTTCAAGAGTATCGCATGATCAATTGTGTCGAAGGCTGCACTCAGGTCAAGTAGCAATAGTGCTGAGGTTGAGTTGGAGTCAATAGCTAACAAAAGATCATTTACCACTCTCGTGAGTGCAGTTTCGGTCGAGTGAAAGGATCTAAAGCCAGATTGGAAGGGATCAAGCAGGTTATTTTTTGACAAAAAATCTGTAAGTTGACTGGCTACTGTTCGTTCAAGTAATTTGGAGAGGAACGGCAGATTTGAGATTGGTCTATAGTTCTGAAGTACTTCGGGGTCAAGGTTCGGTTTTTTCAGTAATGGCTTGATCACGTCTTGGTGCCAGATACCACAGGACACCTTCAGGAGGTCTTGTGGAGTCCATGCCTCGACGGGTCAGAGCTGTTTTGGCGGCACGAGGGGGACCAACACAATATTAGGCAGGTGGTTTTAATGTTATGGCTGATCGGTGTATATATACAGTTCTGGAAGAAATTAAGAGACCACTCCAAAATTATCTTAAATCAGCATCTCTACATGTACGGCAGCCATTCCATTCCAGCGTCTGTTGAATTCCAACACAGGCACATTCTACTGAATGAGGTACTGATTAGGTGATCACCTGAACCAAATCTTATTTAACAAGGAAAAGTATAAAAACCATTGCTGTGGTCATCACTTGCCTCTTGCAATAGGACCAGCTGGATGGCAAAAACAGTGCTAGTAGTACCTCAAAAGTAATTGGAATTGGAAAATAACTATTGACCATGCCAAAAGAGTTTTGAGTGAGGAAAAGAAGGGTTCAATTCTGGCTTTACTGGCAGAGGGATACAGTGAGCGTCAGGTTGCTTCAATCCTTAAAATTTCAAAGACGGCGGTTCATAAGAAGGTCAAGCAGCAGACATTGGGGACAACAAAGCCACAGACCGGTAGAGGGCGAAAAGGACTCTCCACTGACCTGGGATGACCGCCAACTCATTCATGTCAAATGTCACTCAACAACCGCAGGATGACATCAAGTGACCTACAAAAAGAATGGCAAACGGCAGCTGGACGGTTCGAAACAGGCTCCTAGGGGCAGGGCTGAAGTTGTACAAAGCCAGGAAAAAGCCCTTCATCAATGAGAAGCAAAGAAGAGCCAGGCTGAGGTTTGCAAAAGACCATAAGGATTGGACCGTAGAGGACTGGACTAAGGTCATCTTCTCTGACGAGTCCAATTTTCAGCTTTGCCCAACACCTGGTCGTCTAATGGTTAGACGGAGACCTGGAGAGACCTACAAGCCACAGTGTCTCGCACCCACTGTGAAATTTGGTGGAGGATCGGTGATGATCTGGGGGTGCTTCAGCAAGGCTGGAATCAGGCAGATTTGTCTTTGTGAAGGACACATGAATCAAGCCATGTACAAGGTTGTCCTGGAAGAAAACTTGCTTCCTTCTGCTCTGACAATGTTCACCAAATCTGAGGATTGTTTTTTTTTTTTTTAGGTGTGGATGGAGGACAACCAGATCAAGACCCTGTCATGGCTAGCCCAATCTCCAGACCTGAACCCCATTGAAAACCTCTGGAATGTGATCAAGAGGAAGATGGATGGTCACAAGCCATCAAACAAAGCAGAGCTGCTTGAATTTTTGCGCCAGGAGTGGCATAAAGTCACCCAACAGCAATGTGAAAACATTAGTACTGTGTTGTTCAAAAATGAATATGAACTTGTTTCTTCGCATTATTCGAGGTCTGAAAACACTGAATCTTTTTTGTTATTTTGACTAGTAGTCATTTTCTGGAAATAAATGCTCTAAATGACAATATTTTTCCAGAGCTGTATATGTGTGTGTGTGTGTGTGTGTGTGTGTGTGTGTGTATATGTATATATATATATATATGTATGTCTTTATATTAACACACTATGTGTATCATGGCAAATAATGATACAAAGCATTTCCACTGGTGAATGCTGCCTGGTTCTACCAAGTAATTCAAAAGTTGCAAGGAATATTTGCATTCATGATCATGAATTTCATGATATTCCTATAATTATTTAATTATGTGCACAACACAAAACTCTCCAAGCAGAGCAGCTCTCAGCTCTATGCTTTGCTCAACGCAGATAGGTGCCCCTCCCCCAACAAACTGGCCCCTCCCCCAACAGACTGGCCCCTCCCCGAACAGAATGGCCCCTCCCCCAACATACTGGCCCCTCCCCGATCAGAATGGCTGTTCCTGTCGGCAGCAGAAGTAAACAAGGAAGAGAATTTATTTTTTAGCCTATGCACTGGGTGAGCAACTTCAACTTCATTGAAATAAATAGGCGGCTGTTTTCTTATACCTTCTCCAGTTCTTCTACATAACCTCCTGGGTAAAGCTAGTTCTAGGCGGTCAGTCACCTGGCGGGGACGCTGCTGAGCAGGTGGCAGAGTGCAGCTTGGACCCTGCCATCCTCCTCGGTGCCCCCCCGAGGCCGAAGCAGGAGGTGTAGGTTCCTCAGCAGCAGGATGCACGGCTGCAAGGTGTTAGCCTTGTGGAAGACTGAATTCAGCTTCACCTCAGAGGCTGCAGGAGTGTCCGCACATAGACCAACACAGTCCATCTGGAGACATAATAATAATAAAAATGATTATAAATACAGATGCAAGGGGCGATGTTCACTTCTCATTTCAGTTAATACATTTTCCCTGAGCAAATGAAAATTCACCAAATGACTGATGGTTTTGACACAGTGTGAAGTCACGATGATAATGTATCCATTAAAATGACCGTGTGACGGTTATGACCTATTGAATTCATCTATATATTAACATTACTGTGAATGGTGACACTGGTTGACTTCACTTTGACTGATTTGCATGAAATTTGGTGTGATCATTGTAAATAAAGGCTGAAACATGAACTACATACCCGCCTTTAGTTACAATCCATAATGTGAAAGGCCAAACTCAAATGTACCTAGATCCCTCCCTCATGCACCAATCACAACAAAACATTGTATCTTCATCAATACATGTGCACTAAATTTCATTTCTGTCAATCATATTATGACATATACATTTTGGGCATATGTGGTGCCCCCTATAGGTCAATTTTAACATGCTTTTGCGCACATATTTGAGTTTTGTGATGATTGGACAAAGGCTCAATGAGTTCTGTCCAATTCTGTCTAACACAAGTTAGTTTTTGAGTTAATCTGTTATTATTAGGTTTTTCATCGGATCAGGCCGATTATATTGCATTGCTGTATCTTGGTTCCCTTTTTTTAAGGGAAATTGAAATTGAAAATGTTTTCCAGGGAGCTGATTGGTGAAGAGACTTTTCATCCGTTGTGATCTGATATCCTGAACATAACTGGTCCAGAGCAGGTTAGCTGTGCAGCCTCAGTTACCATGGTGATCTACATGCTATAAAGTGACCAAAAATTCAGGCTTAAACCGAAAGTTAGCTCACTAACCCACTAATCTGGCTTCGTGAGACATATGAATATGATAATAAGACCAACAGGAGAGTCAGCACAAAGACCAACACAGTAGAAAAGCAGAACAATGTGAATACATTTGTAATTTTTACTAATTAAAGGATCAGAATTGGTTCTCGTATTGTACCTTTACCAAATGGAGGTGGAGTCTCCGGCTGGCGGAGCTGACCGCCGTCACCTTACCGCTTCCTCCGGGGCCGGAAAGGAGGATGGTACAACCAATCAGAGAGCAGCTTCACCAAGACAAAACACTGTTAGTACTGGATCAACTTGGTTGGATCAAAGCACCAACTTGGATGCGTTCACTTCAATGTTGGACTCATCTGTCCAGAGAAGACTCCAGAAACCTTCAGGTCTGTCCAGGTTTCTCTGGCAGCTTTGTTCTCTTTAGACATCAGATGCAGCAATGGAGGCTAGTAGGACTCTGGATGTTATTCTTGTTTTTTTACTAGTTTTAATATTGGTCTAGTGTCTCTTGGTGATGTTTCAGGAGGACGTCCACTCCTAGGCAGTCTCTGTGGTGTCTCTCCATCTGTATATTATTTGTCTCAGTGGACTGATGGAGACTGATCAGTCACTACTCTCTTTCTTAGATCATCTTTCAGCTGCATGGAAACACCAACCTGACCAGGTTTCTCTCCTGTATTTATGGAGGTCTGACCTTTGATTGGTTAACTTCATATTAATTACCCAGCTGATTCTACTGACCTTCTTGATTTAACTAATGCAAGATGTTCACTCAGTTTTGCACCTGCACTAATTCCCTTTATTTGACTACATGCACAAGTTCCTCTAAAACATATGAAACTGGTAAATATAGATCCTTTATTTCAGTTAATAAAAGGATAAATTGGATTAAATAAGCATTGCCTGGTAATTACCCAACATTTCTATAACTAAGGGGTTCATAACCTTTCAATCATGAATGTAGGAGATGAAAATTCTTCATTCTGTTGGTTTTATTTGAAATGAATCTATCATTCTCTATACTTGACTTGATTACAGACATTTCCTTGTTGGTGACATCAGAATTCAGGAAGTCGGAGAGTCCATCACCAAACCCAAGTAGAATTTACCACCTGAAAGCTGGTGAACAGTATTTTCTAGCAGTATTTACCTGTGGTGCAGGTAGGGGAGGATGATGTTGCTGATGTGGTCGACGGTGTTACAGAGGCCTGCAGGCGACATGCTGCTCCATAGCGACGCTCCCTCAACAGAACAACAGGGAACCAAGCTATTGGTGGACGCTCCCTGAGGAAACACAGACAGGCCATTACTGTCTCCCAGTGGAACCAGTAGAGACTGTGGTTGGACTGGTCAGCTCCCAGTGGAACCAGTAGAAGACTGTGGTTGTACTGGGCAGCTCCCAGTATGAATGTGAAGCAGGGCGAGGCTGGAAAAGAGCATGGAGCTCAAACTTGTCTGGACAAATAAAGGTTGAAATATTTAAAACCAGAGGTGCAGAAGCCACCAGTATGTGAAGAAACAGAAATGCATTGTGATTAATTAGAAAAACTAAATATGTGGTTGAATCAGCCTCAGTGACAGCAGATCGTCTATAGGTCAGAGGTCAAAGGTCACCATGTAGAGTGATGTATGGAGCCTGTCTGCCAGGTAAACTCCTCCATCATCTTCTTCTTTGTCTGCAGATCCACACACCTTCTTCACTCTGAAGTAAACCACCGGACACCTGACAGAGGTCAAAGGTTAGACAGGCTGATCAGCGCTGAATATTACAGGCGGGTGATTACACAGTTAAAACAGAACGATAATGCAATGCACCTATGACACATTTTACTGTTCACTGCTTTGTACTGTGTGTGTGTGTGTGTGTGTGTGTGTGTGTGTGTGTGTGTGTGCGTGTGTGTGAGCTCCAAAATCACTCAATGAGTGAAGACAGACCTATGGATTCCCTCAGAGATTTTCTCCAGCAGATCTGGATGGTTTTCAGCTGGAACAGTCAAAATGTCTCCCTGGTACACCAGTCTGGAGAGAGAGGACTAACTAGTTAAACACCCTGGTAACCCAGTCAGAGAGAGAGGACTAACTAGTTAAACACCCTGGTGAACCAGTCTGGAGAGAGAGGACTAACTAGTTAAACAACCTGGTGAACCAGTCAGAGAGGACTAACTAGTTAAACACCCTGGTAAACCAGTCTGGAGAGAGAGGACTAACTAGTTAAACACCCTGGTAACCCAGTCAGAGAGAGAGGACTAACTAGTTAAACACCCTGGTGAACCAGTCTGGAGAGAGAGGACTAACTAGTTAAACAACCTGGTGAACCAGTCAGAGAGGACTAACTAGTTAAACACCCTGGTAAACCAGTCTGGAGAGAGAGGACTAACTAGTTAAACACCCTGGTAACCCAGTCAGAGAGAGAGGACTAACTAGTTAAACACCCTGGTGAACCAGTCTGGAGAGAGAGGACTAACTAGTTAAACACCCTGGTAACCCAGTCAGAGAGAGAGGACTAACGAGTTAAACACCCTGGTGAACCAGTCTGGAGAGAGAGGACTAACTAGTTAAACACCCTGGTAAACCAGTCTGGAGAGAGAGGACTAACTAGTTAAACACCCTGGTAACCCAGTCAGAGAGAGCGGACTAACTAGTTAAACACCCTGGTGAACCAGTCTGGAGAGAGAGGACTAACTAGTTAAACACCCTGGTAACCCAGTCAGAGAGAGAGGACTAACTAGTTAAACACCCTGGTGAACCAGTCTGGAGAGAGAGGACTAACTAGTTAAACACCCTGGTAACCCAGTCAGAGAGAGCGGACTAACTAGTTAAACACCCTGGTGAACCAGTCTGGAGAGAGAGGACTAACTAGTTAAACAACCTGGTGAACCAGTCAGAGAGGACTAACTAGTTAAACACCCTGGTAACCCAGTCAGAGAGAGAGGACTAACTAGTTAAACACCCTGGTAAACCAGTTAGAGTTAGGAGTTTAACCAGTATGAGACACTGAGACAAAAAAAGAAAGACAGAATAATTATAAAGAATGTAAAATATGGAAATGTGTCCATTATGAATAATATCTAATACATCACAAATAAAAACATCTGAGAACATGAAGGGCGTTTCCTGACCTGGGTGTGGTGAAGTGTTCAGACAGCAGGCCGTCGTAGCACCCATGGGTGCTGCACTGAGGAGAGATGACCGGCTGGATGTGAAGCTCGCTGGCAAACGCCGGAGAAGCCAACCGACAGAAACTGTCCGACCGCCGGCCGCTGGGAGAAGACGGCTTCCACCTCTGGAACAATAAGACAACAGACTGCTGCAGGTCACGAGGACAACAGACAGACTGATGTCTCCTGTTACTGACACTCAGTAATGAGTCTTTTCTATTTTAGGGCTCTATTTTCTTGATGGTGGTGAAGCGGCATGTTTAATAACAGGTTTCCTGATTGGTTTCCTGATTGGTGGATGGATGGTTTTATCATAAGATCACCATCAGCACCATAACCATAACCATAATCCTAACCCATCAGCACCATAACCCTAACCCAGCTGAAAGAAAGAATGATAAAGAGTAAAGAACCCAGTGTGGTTCTCATAAGGTTCCTTTTAATAAGTTCTTCAAGGGTTTGTTAAGGCAGGAACCATTTGAGTGTGGTGTTATAGAGAAAGGGTTCTGCTATGACGCAGGGTTATGGAACGATATCCATATATTTATCATATTATATAATATATATGTATATATATGTGTGTATGTTCAGACTGTAGTTGGGTGAATCACCTTAATCCTCAAAGTGTTGGTGCTGACAGGGACGGGTTCTCCTTCTGTCAAGTTGAACCAGAGTGTTGCCGATATGAAACCAACATCATCATGGAGCTCCAGTTCTGGGCTTAATCCAACTACCACTGAAGCCAAATGGACCCTCGCGGTTCCCCTGACAGCTGTGGGTGTTGGACCGTCTGCCTGACCCAGTATCTGGAGACATGGAGGTCTGGAGGAGCAGGTCAACCGGGACAACATCACCCACTCATGGTTGAACAGCCCCAGTTTGAAAAGCAGTTGTTGGCTTACAAAAACACAACTGTCCCCATCAACACCGGTAACCTGCTGACCCCTGACCCCAATCCATCGCCAGGTATCCACCACCCGGACGTCCACCCTGCACTCCAGCGCCTGCAGGATACCTGAAAACCCTGAGGCCAGCAGCTGTCTGTTGTCCAGAAGTGAGCTTCCTCCACCGAGGCCGTTGGCATAATGTGCAAAATCTGAGACAAAAACTCTGTTGAGCTGCCGGGAGGTGGAGGCGTTACCCGGCGGGTCCCACAGGTCCCAGCAGTCGGTCAGAACCAGGGAGGTGCCGGCGCTGATCCATCCCTGGGTCACCGGGCTGCACTCCAACACCACCAGATCCAGCAGGTTCTGTTGGACCTGCCATTAGATTACATATGAGTGGTTAGTGAAGGTAACCAGAAGGTGACCTTGAGCTGAACACCAGGGAAGGTTGGTAGTAATTTGATTTTGCCCAGACACACCAAAATGTTTAATGCACCATCTCTTACTTGTATTGCTTAATTTCTATCCTGTTTGCTGCTGCAATGACCTCATTTCCCCACAGACATCAATAAAGTTTCATCCAATAAAGAGTGATAAAGCTCTGCTGGCTCAGGTACTCAAGATATGAGTCGATCCAGACAGATTGTTTAAGGTAGTCAGAGAAAACCAGCAGACACCACCAGGGGCCTGTTCCAAGAAGCAGGTTCAGCACACTCTGAGTCTAACCCTGCACTCTGAGTTGAGTCATTCCGAGATGGCCAATTCTGAGTTTTCGGTTCCAGAACGGCTGATTTGAGTTAGTTCAATCAATTTTGAGTATGTTCACCTTGAGTTAAGCGCGTGCGCGACGACAATAAAAAGCCATCATCAATGGAGGTCTGATACTACGATTCACCATGGCAACCAGCAAGCAGAAGGGTCGTAAAGGAGAGGGAATTGGCGTGGGAGAGAATCGCTGCCCGAGTCAATGCGTACGTTTGAATGCAGCAGTGTATTCATTTAACATTTAACCACACTTTCTTATAATATTACCTACATGTGAGAAAGTGGTGGAATGGTATTGGAAAAAAAATATTTTCATTTAGGTGCAATCCCACGGGCGCAAAGAGCACTTGGCAGCAGCTGAAAATGAAATATAAAAACATTAGAGTCATTTAGCAGACGCTTTTATCCAAAGCGATTTACAAAGGTGATAGTTAACACTATGTGAGGATCGAACCCACAACCCTGAGACTGAGAGTCTAATGCTCTACCAACTGAGCTGTCTGGGCCAGACATACTTCAAATGGTGTACTTGGGGTGGCAAATTAGAAAGGCAGATGTAGAAATGTAATTACTGCAACATAAGTTAGAGGTGGGTGCATGGTCACAGGTGAAATGTGTTGTTGGAACAATATATAAATACTAACTGTTGCTTTTGTATTTGTAGGAAATAAAGAAGACCAAATGAAAGGTGTCTTTATTTGACTGCTCGGGGTGGTGGTAGCTTAATCCGTGAACTGTAAACGGCATATTATATCTCGGACAGCTCTTCCATCCTGGACATAGAACATCTAATCGGGGTCTCAAAATCCTCTCCCGACGTGAGGCTATGAGAATTACTTCCGCTTGAATATCGATCGGGTTACGAGGAAAGGACACGCCATGTCCGACAGCTGCTTCAGGTTCAGCAGAGGGAGGAGACAGGGAGAAAGTCAGGGTTTGTTCAAGAAAACCTGCCAGCGAGCAGGTTAGGTTCACAGAGTCAGTTACCATGGTAACTGATTCAGAGTTTGAGTTACCTCTCTTTCTGGAACGGAAAACCCAGAGTTTCCCTCATCTCAGGGTTAACAAACTCAGAGTTTTCACTAAACCCGCTTCTTGGAACAGGCCCCAGGTCACCAGAGCTCCCTGGTAATACCGGGTTAAGGTTACGGTTAGTACTGGTAGGGTACTGGTACTACTGATCTAATTTACAGCATGTATACAGGGTGTGTAAAATAACAGTCAACATGTATAGGATAGACAATAAGAAACTTAAGTAAATATAAAAACATGGTTTATTTATATAGCACATTTCATACACATAAGGCCATTCAAAGTGCTTTACATAGAGCATTAAATACATGAGATAAGAAAGGAATAAAATAGGATATAAAAGTTGGCATACTTTAAAAATATATTGTTTTTAAAAATAGAGAATAGAAATAAAATGATCAAAGTGCAGAACATATAGTTTGTTCCAGGTTTGTGTAGCATAATAACTGCAAGCTGCTTCACCCTGTAACAGTTAGCAGGTCTGCCCCGGATGACCGAAGGGTTCTAGGGGCTTCATAAGGAACCAGTAGGTCCCATTAACTGCTTTGTATACTAGCAGGAGTATTTTAAAGTCAATTCTTTGCCCTGTTGGGAGCCAATGCAGAGACCTAAGAACTGGTGTAATGTGTGTTTCTTAGCAGCAGCGTGTTGAAGTGCTCCTTTGGTTAGACCATTCCAATAGTCCAGTCTACTGGAGATGAAAGCGTGGATAAGCTCTTCTTGTTCTCTTCTTGTCTTGTTTGGGCATGAATCCTGTGATTCTTGCTATGTTTTTTAGATGATAATAGGCTGACTTTGATATTGTGGTGATATGCATCTAATATTACACCCAGATTTCTGTCCTGAAATCCTTTTGTATGGAGACAATGTTACACCAAACTCCATTTAAAATCCTGCTAGTTCAACCCTGCCTTGATTGGGGCACAAAACACACAGCTGGTTATTTCAATAAAACCAACTTTTATAATGTATGTCACCTTGTGAATTATACAGTGCATTTTATTTTGTTCTCCGGTCTCTGTTGAAACGGTCTACCTGATTAAAGAAATGAAACAGTAAATGAACATTTGAGTCACACAGCTCACTACCCGGTGTATTGTAGTGGAGGACGGGAATAACAGAACCCAATCTAATTGAAATCAGTGCTGCTGGGGGTATTGCTGCTATGCCGGATTGAAACATGGAACCTAATGGTTGGTAAACGTGATTTACCAGCTGTGCCTGTTAGCCAATGAGCAAGGCAGCATTCAACTGAATTCATGAATGGAGTTTGGGGGGGCGGTCTTGTCTCTCCGCATCATATCGGGGCTAGTGATACCTGTGACTGGTCTTCTCCCAGTAGAGGGTGGCGAGGCAGCAGCAGCGGGTCTCCCTGACGGGCCAGGAGCCTCTGTCCTGGGCAGGCCAGAGCCAGCAGCCCGCTGGAGAACCGGTCCGATCCGGCCCATCTGAAGCTCTGTCTGGTCCGGGCTCCAATGACCACTTTCTCCAGGTGAACCGGGGCCAGAAACCGGATGGTCCCTCTGCAGAGCCGCTGAAGGCCGTGATGTCGCAGGAAAAATCGGCTGGTGAAAAGTTTAATCGGATTTTTGGGGTTTGTTTCGTTTTTGGTTGAATTTGCTCCCCCGCAGCCCGGGGTCTCTTCCTCTGCCACTGGATAAACGCACAGTAAAATTCCCACGTTTCCTAATTTTCCGGATAATTGAAGCCTCTGCGGGGTAAAGATGGCGGTCGGAGTGTCCGATTTATTCGGGAAAACATAATTAAAGTGTGAGTTTGACATAAGAGCTTCCAGAGGGTTCAAGTGTGATGGAAAACTCTCTAAACAACACAACTCTACCTGCGCCGCCATGTTGAAGCTACGTCATAACCTTCTTCTTCTCCCTCTTCCGCTTCCTTTTCTTCTTCTAGATGCAACCCCGGAGACAAGCCCCTGACGTGGAAGAAAATACGTTTTTTCTTATTAATTTAAGACTAATATCAACAAAAAAACAATTAAAACATTGTATGCTCTTCTTACGAGGTGTTTATTTAAGTTAATACTATATACTCTCGCTTTTTATTTTATATATTTATTTAGTATTTGTTATTTCTTAATTGTCTTATTATGTTATATCTTGTCTGCTATTTCCCCTTTCTTCACGTTGACATCACATTATTATGTCATTGATGAATCGTATGTATTGTTGTATTTCTTGATGTGAATAAAAAAAATTAAAAAGCCCCTGACGGAAGTAGGAAGTACGAACAACGGAAGTTTGAACAACGGGACTAGTCGTACTTAATTAAGTCGTACTTAACTTAATTATTTTCGTTTTGATATAAAATTGTAGAATGATGAACGTGACGCGATGGACACCTTACTGCAGATGTTTCCTTTTAAAATGTAACTTTTAGTTTGATAAAATCCAAACTAAATTGGCGGATTTTCATAAGCATTCCCTTTTGGCTTTCAGTTTTCACCCCTTACAAAAATAAAAACAATTTTATATTGGTTTGGAATTGTTGTCTCCCTATTAAGGAACTGTGGAGGTCTTAAGTAAACATAGAAGTCTGTAGTTGTAGGGGACATCAATGTACTTAAATGTAGTAACAGATTTATGAGAAATGTGAATAAGTTTAATTGTGTTTTAATTAGCCTATGTTTAATTGTCAACAGTGTTCTCTTAGCTTGGAAAAATACTTAAAAATAATGTATTAATAATAAAATAAAGGAAGTACCATTTAACATACTACACAGGATTTACCCTGTAAAGCATGTATTAGAAAGATTAAATGTATCCTCTAAAATACTTTGGATAGATGTAGGCCTATATCTTTGTCTGAAAAAAAGAATAAGGATCTTGGCAAAAACTGAGGAAATTGTATATTTCAAAGACGATAATGTTAATATGAGTTTGACCATACAATTATTAATTTTTAAGTGTCATATTCATAAGAAATAATAGTCTAGATTAGGGGTAGGGAATTAAAACTACAAGGAGGTCCAAATTTCTAATTTCTTCCCCAGCAAAGGTCCAACCATCATAATATTAAATGTGCACTATGATTCAGAGGCCTATAATGTAGTCTATGACTATCAAATGAAATCAACAAAGTACATTTCAACCATATTTATTGTAAATGTTATTGATTCAACTGGTAAAGAGTTTTAACATTACATTACATTACATTACAGTCATTTAGCAGACGCTTTTATCCAAAGCGACTTACAATAAGTGCATTCAATATAGGTAGAGAACTACTAGTCACCAGAAATCATAAGTGCATTTCCTTCCTAAACAAGCAACTAAGAGCATAACTAGTGCTGAGGTAAAAGTGCAATAAGTTAGCTGCCTATGTTTTTCTTAAACAAATGAGACAAATAAGTGAATCAAATAAACAAGAGCTAATAAACAAGAGCTCAGACAAATAATTGAAGACAAATAGGCAAGTGCTAAGAGGAAGGGTCAGGGTAGTGTTTCTTGAAGAGGAAGGGTCAGGGTAGTGTTTCTTGAAGAGGTGAGTTTTCAGCCTGGTGAAAGATGGGCAGTGACTCAGCTGTCCTGACATCAGTGGGGAGTTCATTCCACCACTGCAGGGCCAGGACAGAGAAAAGCTGTGACCGTGCAGATCGGCCCCCAGGGGCCTCTGAGCGACGGGGCAACCAGTCACCTCGAGGCAGCAGAGCGAAGTGGTTGGGCGGGGGTGTAAGGCTTGACCATAGCCTGGAGGTAAGAAGGAGCTGTTCCTTTCACTGCCCTATAGGCTAGCACCAGGGTCTTGAACTGGATGCGAGCTGCTACAGGGAACCAGTGGAGAGAACGGAGAAGGGTAGTTGTATGGGAGAACTTGGGGCGGTTGAACACCAACCCCAGCTTTCTGAACAAGCTCCAGAGGTCTGATGGCAGACGCCGGGGCACCAGCAAGGAGGGAGTTGCAGTAGTCCAGGCGGGAGATGACAAGAGCCTGGATGAGCACCTGCGCTGTCTTGTCAGTGAGGAAGGGGCGAATCCTTCTGATGTTGTAGAGGAGGAATCTGCAGGAGCGTGTCACTGATGCGATGTTTCCTGACAACAACAGTTGGTCATCCAGGGTCAGACCCAGATTCCTCACAGTCCGAGTTGACGTCACCACAGCATTATCAATGGTGATGGCCAGGTCTCGGTGTGGACAGCCCTTCCCCGGGAGGAACACCAGCTCAGTCTTGTCCAGGTTGAGCTTCAGGTGGTGCATCGACATCCACTCCGAGATGTCAGCCAGGCACGCAGCAATGTGTGCCTCCACTTGTGTGTCAGAGGGGGGAAATGACAGGATCAGCTGGGTGTCATCTGCATAGCAGTGGTAGGAAAAGTCATGGGAGTGGATAACAGAGATGTTGTGTAGAGGGAAAAAAGAAGAGGACCCAGAACCGAGCCTTGCAGAACCCCAGTAGTCAGCCTGCATGGTTCTGACACAGACCCTCTCAATGTCACCTGGTAGGAGCGACCCGTCAGGTAGGATGCAAACATGGAGAGTGCAGAGCCTGAGACACCCATCCCCTCAAGGGTGGAGAGGAGGATCTGGTGGTTCACCGTGTCAAACACTGCAGACAGGTCCAGGAGTATCAGGACAGAGGAGAGAGAGTTCGCTCTAGCGGCATGGAGCGACTCTGTCACTGCCAGGAGGGCAGTCTCGGTCGAGTGACCCACCTTGAACCCAGACTGGTGGGGATCCAAGAGGTTGTTCTGGTGGAGGTACAAGGACAGTTGATTGAAGACAGCACGTTCAAGAGTTTTGGATAGGAAGGTGTGGCAAGGTGCCACATAACCGGGGTCCTTGACAGACAGAGACATAGGCAGGGGAGAGTTAATTGGCCAGCAGGGCCGTTTATTCACCAACAATCATCACAATAAACCCGGCCCGGTGTTGACGGCAGTTGGTAGCGCCGTCTCCCTCCGCCGACGCACCTCAGTCCTCCCCGGCGGGTCAGCCGCGGAACCCCAAAGCCGGCCAGCCTGCCAGGCTTGCAGGGGCATCCCGCCCCAACCCCGACTGTCACCAGCTCTTACAGGCGGCTCCCGACTGCACCCCCGGGGACCTCCGTCGGTCGTCGCCGCGGAGGGAGACGCCGCCCTCCCACTCCGTCCCGCAGCTCGCGCCCTCGCCTCCGTCCCGGCACTCCAGCCGCGGACCCCGCTCAGACGCGGCTGCTGCTGGCTCGCTCTCCACTCCTCCGGTTTGCCGGCCCTCGATCCTCCCGATCGCCGCCGGCCTCTCACACTGGCGCGTCCCTCTCACACTCACATTCACACACACGTTAAAAAGGCCCCAGCTGCAATCAGTCCCAACTGGCTGCAGCTGGTACCGGATCCAGGAAAGAAGCAGTCCACTAACTCACCTCTCTCCTGGATCCAATTAAGCCTCCCCCCCCCCTCCCTCCAGTCCGCCACAGAAGGGTAGAAGGGAACCGGTCTGTAGTTCTTGAGCTCAGAGGGGTCAAGTTGGTTTCTTCAGAAGGGGGGTGACAGTCTTGAAAGCAGAGGGAAAGCATCCAGACACCAGAGACGTGTTGATGAGGTGTGTCAGGAATGGAAGGAGTACAGGTAAGGGTGTGTAGCATGTGTGATGTAACAAGGTGAAGGACCTCGTTTGGGGAGAGGGGAGAAAAATGGGGTAGGGAGGGAGGTAGGGAGGGAAAAGGTGGAGAGGGTGGTAGAGAGGGAGGGGTGGAAGGCAGACAGGTGCGGTTGGTGCGCAGAGCACCAGCCGGGGGGTGATGGTTCATCGTTAACCTTCTTGTCAAAGAAGTTGGCAAAATCGTCAGGGAGGAGGTGGGAGGAGGGGGTGGGGGTTGGAGGAGGGAAGAGAAAGTTTCAAAGAGTTTTTTAGGGTTGGAAGAAGAAGTTTTAATTTTAGTGCAGAAGAAAGCAGCTTTAGCAGCAGATAGAGAGGAGGAAAAACTGGAAAGGAGAGATTGTAAGGTAAGAAGGTCCTCCGGGAGTTCTCCATTTGCGCTCAGCCACTCTCAGGCTCCGTCTCTCAGTACACACTGAATCCGACTTGTGAGAATTGTGAAATAGAAAAAAGAGAGTATTTCCATTTTTGGGAAAAAAGAGTACACATCTGACAGAGCCGTGGGTGTGGCAGTGTTTTCTGGGGTGATCCAAGTCTCAGTTAGAGCAAGAAAGTTGAGGGGCAAGTTGAGGGGCAACGCTGGCACTTCCTCCAACAGCAGGAGGTATTCATGGGGGTCTAACAAGTCTGTTGACAGGATAGCACCACGTCACCTTCTTAAACTAATGGCCTAAGTCATAGTCAAGTTTTTCCAAAAACAGAAAGAACTGAACCAAATATATTGTTTTTCTTTCTTCTGGAAGCAGCCGCCATCTTGTAAAGCTTGTAAAATTGCCTAAGTCACAAGACAATGTGACTTAAGCCATTTTTATTTGTATTTTTTAATTGCCTAAGTCACACTCTTGACATAGGCCATTATACTACCAGGGTAGGAACAGCATGATCTTTTCAATAAGGATGTAGGCAATTTTACCAGAGGTGGCCAGCATCATGAAGAGATGATTTAGGCAAAAAAAACATTTTCCTCAAAATATGACATTAGTTTAAGAAGGTGACGACCATCTAGTCACAAAAAATGTAGTCTCTTTTTTACCCTGCACACAAACAAAAAGACGAAAACATTTTACATATACATTTTTTTTTATTTGAGTTAGATTTACAAGTAGACAGGATCATTTTATTTCAGTTTTAGTTTTTCCACAGTCTCATTTTATTTGTATTTCAGTTTATGACAGTGTTTTTCAATACCTAGTTTTTGTTTTAGTTTTAGTTAATGATTATAATCTTGGCCGGCTTCAGGACAATATGAAGGGGAAACTGATGCAGTGAACCTGATATATCACTGAAATGTCACCGGTCACCTCATGATCACATCCTCACTGTTGCTCGTTGGACATCAGCCGTGCCCCCTCCGCCTCGTTAAGTTGTTTCTTCCTCTTTGTGCTCCTATGAAATTTAGCACTGAACTCATTGTACAGAAGTACAGTATAAATCCAATATAACTATGGTGGTTGATAGGCTGACGGAAAGTCTTCACTACAGCATGGACTGATCTTCTTTTGGACCTCACTTGGACTCTTACTTGAAAACAGAAAAAGATTAGCTTCATCAATATGGTTCAATCTGAATTTGTTGCTCTATGGTTATTTTCAAGGCAGTAGCCACCTGGGTGATATCTGGTGCTTTCAGTCTGTTCTATGAGGTTCAACTGGAAAGGAGGGGAGAAAAGAATGAGCAGACAACCTTCCACACGACCAAGACTTTACTTCATAGTTTAGTGCCCATCTACCCCATACAAACACAACATGGGCTCCAAGGACCAGCAAACCATTGCACTGTCAGAAGAATCAAGGCAGGTATAACTTCCTCTCATGGTTAACCCTGTTTTTCTCATGCGTAAAAAACAGGCATAGTGCCAACACATTGGAACAGACTTCAAATTTACACTTTGCTTTGCAAGATAAAAAATAAAGATGTCTTTGAGAAATGATTCTATTATATACAATTCAGAGCATAAACAAAATGAAACACCCAGAAAATATAATGATAAAAGCATGCCCACAGTCACACCATCCAACCCTCCTCTTTACCCAAGACCATATTAAGTACAGGATATAGTTAGGAATCTCTTACCATGTTAACATAGTTGGGGCGTTCATTAAAACCACTCCATTTAGATCTTTTTGGCCTATGTACCCCAATGGGAGTAGGAGAAGCATATCAAACTGTTGAAAGATAGAGTTTTGTACACGTTGTTTTCCCTTATTGAGCTAAAGTGTTTGTGATATACTTCACCATGCAATGCAAACCAAGCAGGATACTGTCAATGGAATGGTCGTATAGCTGTGAACAGATTGGGATGTGAACTTAGAGGTTCACAGAGGTGATGATTCTCTGGAAAATCAGTTCCCAAACCCAAGTTAAAACAGAAACTGACCAGAGAACAGCAGACATATCCATAGCACCATTGCAGCAACGCTCCTTATGACAGTCATTCAGATTATTATTATTGGAAGCCCATGAAAATAGTTCTGTATGCTGTCCTTGGAAAAGTTCCATATACATAAATTATTTAAATCCAAGGTCATTACATCACAGTTTAATATGGAGTCAGCTGAGAACCGTTTGTCTGGAGACTGAATGGATGTATACACTAACATGTCTCAGTGATGAGTCTCTTTGTATTATCTAGCAGTAGCTGCCTTCTCCCTGGTGCTTGGTTTTCCCCTTAGCAAGACCGGCTGGTTTTGGCCTGGTTCTGGTGGACATGGGACCAGACTGGGTGGTGCCATCCTGCGAGGCGCTACGCTGGATAGGAGTTGTAGTCCTGGGTGGCAGCATGGGGACAGTGGGGGTTCGGACTGAAAGGGGCTGCCTGGTTGGACAGAATCTCTGAGGGGAGGGACTATCAGTCCTGCAATGGGAAGAGCTAAGACTGCGGCGAGTTCCAAATATGATTCGCAAGGGCATTCGAGGGCTACCAGGTTGGGCAGAGCTGGCAGAGGGGCGGGGGCAGGAGGAGGAGGACCTGGGTGACAGAGGCTTGGGTTTTCGTTGGGTGCTGAGAGTGCTCAGTCCAACTTTCTGAAGCCTGAGAACAGAAGAATAAATGGAACAGGTTAATTTTTTATCAAATAAATGTGTAACATACCATCAAGCTCATTGGAGACTGTGAAGGTTGTAAGACTGGCACATCATGCTTTTATACCAGTATATACTGACTATTTTATTTGTAACTGAAAACATGTGGTGCCTCTTTCTTGTCAGCACGCAAAAGAAACATACCCATTACTGAAGGGTGATGTTCCTTTGGTAGTGCTGCTGCCTGGCAGGGAGAGAGGGGAAGGAACTGCGGCAGCAAGCCCCCCTGAAGGCCTCTTTATGGGAGTGACAGGCCTGGGGATCCTGCTCCTCCACTCCTTGGACCCCTGCTCCTCTGTCGGTTTAAGACGGGAGCTCCTCCTGGCCAGTGACTCATCTGAGGTATGTGTGTCCTCCTCTGAGCCAGTGGTGGACAGAGTTTCTGAAGCCCTCCGGCGCTCCTCATCTCCCGAAGACAACGAGGATGACGTCCCAGACAGCAGCCTCCGTCTCATCCAGCGGCCCTGCTGCTTCTGGACCAGCAGGCGGGCCAGGTCCAGCTGCCTGGCCCGCTGCTGAAGTCGGGTCCGAGCTGAAAGGCCAGAGGATTGCTCCGATCCAGAGTCTTCTTCAGAGATAAGCACAGGGATTCGGCTTCTGATCCTGGGCTTGATGGCCATCTGTGGTTCTGCTCCAATTCTCTGTGGCTTGGTAGCTTTTTCTTCACTGGATAATGGCTCCTTCATGGGTTCCTCTAACACAGCTTTGTGTTCTTGAGCTGGCAAGATGACTTCTTGGAGAGTTTCCAAAGACTGGGCCAGGACAGTCACTGGAGGCTGGACTGTCACAGAAGTCTCTGGAGGCTCTGCTGTCAGACTTGGGAATGCATCGTGTTGTTTAAGTATTCCCACCTTCTTATGGATGTCTTCCTCTACAGAGGCCTCCTTAGTAATAGCTAAGACTTCCCGGTCACTATCCTTAACAGAATGACCGTTGGAAGACATGACATTGAGATGGGATGTCTCTGCGATGTGGATGAAAGTACGCTCAACTTTGGTGAAGGGTGGTGATGCTGGAGCGATAGGGGTGGATGGCCTCAGATCTGACCTGAGAGCAGGGGACAACCGGCCAGTGTCAGAGGGTTCCGGCTGGATCGCCTCCCCTACCAGTATGCGGTCAGTACGGGGAGTCAGGGCGGACGGCGTGGCTAAGTCGCCTTCTAGAACATGGTCGCCACCAGAGGGAGACTTGCGTGTGTCTCCAGGTGAGAAGAGGACTAGGGTCTTAGAGGCATCCTCCAGGTCTGGGTCTGCATCACCAGCCGAGGCAGGCTCCCTCTGGCCCCTCTGGTCCTCGGCCATGAGGGTGGAAGGCGCAGCGTCCTGGCTGCGTTCGGTGCTCTTCTGACTCGCCTCGCTGTTGGACTCACTCTTTGTGACATCATCATCCCTCGGCCCAGGGGGTTCTGGGACGTCATTGTCTGCCGGCAGAGTGCCAAAGCTTCGCCGCTGAGGCAGGGTGCCGGTCAGCATGACGGTGAGGAAGTCGGCCCTCTTGGCCTGGAGCTGAGGAAGGATGTGGAAATGCTCCTTCTCGTCACTCTGGCCCTTGGTCCGATAGTCTGGGGAGGGCAGGGATGGGGCGTTCTGCTCCGTGGGCGACAACACCTGGAAATGATGCAACAACAGCCTTTATTTCCACTGATGTAAATTAACCAACTCAAAACAAGACAGAATGAAATGCTTAACAAAAACATGATGGAAGGACACCTAGGACATGTTTTAGCTCATAGCCTTATGAAAAGTTATGACCAATGACAATGGCAATGACAAAGGCAATTTCAGAGCCATTATGGTTTCATTGCTTTATCCCAAAGAAACAAGCTGTGCTCATCTTTTTATGAAGGTCAAAGGGTGACTGAGACGACAAAGACATTTCATACAACACAGTGTGTGTGTGTGTGTGTGTGTGTGTGTGTGTGTGTGTGTGTGTGTGTGTGTAAGAAGCTTGCAATGCTTTCAATAACATCCCCATTCAATAAGAAAGACAACAGGGACTGAAACATTTGCCCCCAAAACCATTTAATGTCATTTTGGTTGTACACAAGCTTTTCAAGATTGTCTAGATTACATACATTGATATAAAAGGCACAAAAATGCATTGCAGAGTTTGTTGACAGCACGCAGTCTGATATCAGGTGATTTTCAAGTGTTTCCCTTCATAAAGATTTAACATACAGCCTGTACAAACTAAAACCAACTAACTAGCATGCTATTAGAGATGGACTGCAAACCTAATTGCTCTCTACATTTCTATATTATCATTGATTTACAAAAAATGTAAAATACATGCTTTACCTGTAAATTATACAAGCAGTACTGTACAGTTATATAGTGATAGAAAAAGGCTTTTATATATATTATACATGTGAAAGACACTCACGGATCACACTGGACAAACACTAAGCGCAGTACTGGTACTGCATCCTGCAACTTCTCTTCTACACAGAAATGCTCTGCTTTTATTGCAATATCTTTAGGAAACAACTACCGATGAGACATGGACTGAATACATGTGATAGTTTGATCAAGAAGGTCCAGATTAATCTGAGAATGGAGTGAAAATGTGGTCTGACATGAACACGAACCTAACCAAAACCAACATGGAGACAGGAAGGAAACAAAAATGGACAAAGGTCACCTTTAACAGACACAATGATTTCTTCTCTCTACAGACACATTATTTGTACAATATCACCCTGTTGTTCCATAAAGATCAACACTAACATATCCCATTATCAAACTGCATCTAATAAATAGAAATCATTAGGGGGGTGCATTATTTAATTTTATACAGTTCTAGTATATGATTCATTAGGTATTAATGTCAGTTTCTGACTTCTGACGCAACATCACGCCAACACAGGCGCAGTTTGGGGTTCACTGCACCCCCTAGTGGCCTGAGTCAAAACTATACGTAGGCTTGCATTTGTTTAAAATGCGGTAATGCGTTGTTCTATAATAATAAATGCAGATTGAATTGAGAAACAGTGTCCTCCATATGTTTCCACAAACGTTGGTTGTTGGTGGTTTAATTTCATTGTACCATGATATCACAGATTGTGGTCCAAACCGTGGTACAAACTGTCACCAAAGAAAACGGTGGACATTATGGCATTATTATGGCAGCCAGAAAAGAGGTGCCTTCTTCTGTATAAGACATTCACTGTGAGTAGTGTTGGAATGCTGCTGATGTCTGAATTTCACAAAGAAAGAAAGAAGTTAGGGGAGAATGCCATATTGTTCCATTCTTTTGTATTAAATGAAATGTACTTTTTAATAATATCGGCCTATGTGTGTTTGTAAGTTTGTATTCAACAGCCACAGGGTATTAAGCCAGTGCCTATCGATAATGGAGAGGTAACCTCAGTGGTAGACATTCATCATGCCGTTTGTCCACCAAGCTGACATTTCAGACTGTCTCGTTACTCATCTCGTTACTCATCTCGTTACTCATCTCGTTACTCATCTCGTACCAGGTAATAATCAGAGGGAATGGACTTTGAATGAACAGCATTGTGGATGATGATCAGCAGTTTCATTCAAAAGATATAAATATATATCTATCACACCTGAATACTTACTACACATCTACACATCAAGGGAATTTATCCCCAACAGGACATCTTAATTTAAGACTTTCTTTCAATTGATATCTAAATAATTCTTTAGCTGGATGGTAGTCTTTTGGAAGAGGAGACACTGTTGAAAATGAAGCCACCACTAATGAAGGACAGTTAGTTTTCCAGTCAGCTTGAACTGAATCAGGGACTGTGCTTGAGGTTACACAACATGGGGAGGAAAGTATTTTCTGGTTGCCCCTGTAACATTAGTAGTTAGACCTGATCTACACCCATCAGGCCAAACAGCCGTCTGACCTACTAGTTATGGATGGTTTAATAGCATCATAGTAAGCTAACTATTAGCCTACTAACCAAACTAACCACAGACGACTACAAACAACACTGTTGGATCCGTGAGTATCCCCGTGAATGATGTGAACTATATACAAAAATCACAGATGTTTTACAGTCAGAGGTGTATGTTAATTGTGTTGTTGTGTTCATTACAGTACTGTATTTACCATTTTACAGCCAGAGGTGTGTGTCATACAAACAGCAGATCTCATGCAAGTGTTGACAGTCAGTAAACAGTCTTTAGGTACAATATACTGTCATTTATACCGCAAATCGCATTTAAAGGTCCTGGTCTGAGTGAGTATACAGACAACCTCCTGCCACCTGCTTTCATATTAACACAAGACAAAAACATTGATGTGAATCAGTGATGATCTCGTACAGTATGCAAGTCTTTTGGCAGGCGTGCAAAATAAAGTTTGGAGTTAGCAGCTAGTCCACTTCATACATTCTGACTAATAGTTGTAATGCTCAATACAAAACTGGCAGGACAATTCAAACGGTAAGCAAGCAGCAGTAAACAAACTCCTCATCAAATTAGAGCCACAATGAGCCACATCACCTGATCAGGTTAAGCTGATGTTTTAATGCCTGGAATGAGAGCTTAATGAAAGAGCAAGTGGTGCATATTTAGTTAACGTAGCCCTTTGACACATTGAGAAAGCAACCATTAAGCTTTCACTGCACAAAATGTCCATCTTAGCAAGCTATTTAAGATATTTTGTCGTATTTAGTCTTAGAATTTAATCTTCCAATGGTGAGATAATCCCTCATTTCCAGTGCAAATCAACTGTTTCAAGAATTTATGAAAATTCTCTTATTCACATAATGATAATGACACTAATGACTTCCTGAAACAAGAGAAACTGCACTGGAAACAAGAAGATGTTTTAAGGAAGACTGAATATGACACTAAATGTCTGGTAAGATGACAAGACATTTTTTGCAGGGTTGAATCACTTGAATTATGAACGTCAGATAGCGAGTTACTTCTACAGTGACTTCAGAGAAAGCAACAGGGAAGACGGTTTTGCTACCGGGCAGGTTCTCTTTGGATATTCGCTGGGATTTTGCATTCTCAAGTTTTTGGGCAAAATCAGCAGTTCCTTCAAAATATTAGAAATGCCTTTCTAAACAATTTGTACCACCGTCTCCCTCTCTGTCCTTTAACATAACACCACACACTATCAAAGCACTCCTCAATATGCAGATTTTCACAACTGGGTTCTTGGATGTTGGAGGTTTGATGCTCACACTCAACAAACAAACACCAAAATATTGCAATTTGCCTGGCAAAGTTTCAGCAGATATCCCAGAAAACCTGCTGTCACAACTGAAAACTTCTGAGGGGCTTTTAAAATGACGAGGCAAGAATAGTCAAGGGACTGGTAAAAGACATGGTGAAGTTAAGGGATTGGTTAGTGTTAGTCCTAGGGTTAGATGTTGAGACACCAAAAGTAAAGACAACCCATACCAACAAGATTGTTATCCACTAGTCAGGTCATTCAAGTGAGGTCAAATTAAATGTAACTCTGTACATTAAAACAGACACTGGCTACATCAACTTTGCATGCCCTTATGGTCTAACTGCTACCACTCTGTTCCTCACTGCTTGGGATGTGGAGAAAGTGGACAAAGTCACTGTGCAGAGGAATGGGCAAGCCTTCGCTCTTTCTTCTCTACTGGATCCTTTAAATAACTATTCCTTTCCCACATTTTGCTTATTGCATCTGTGTTTTGCATCTATATTCAGTGAGACTCAACCTGACCATCTTCTCCTACCTAGTCAGTGATAAAGTGCAACAGTAAAGGTCAGTAGTCAGGGAACGGCGAGGAGGAAGAAACATGACGAAAACACATTACAGTCAAAATCTAGAAAACCCGTGGAGAATATATTTTAATATGCAGTGAAGAATCTCTGTGTTATTCCAGTTGGCAAGAGGATTCAACTGGTACAAACTACTGGTGTGTCCTCGATCCTGGAGAGAAGATCATGACCTTTAGCTCTGGTGGCTCAATGTGGTGAAAGACTCTTGCTTCTCCTGACTGAAGAACCAGAAAATATCAAACTCTAACATTACAGCTTGAACTTCCAATCTGATTTATCTTTATTCCAAAAATCTTCTGAGGTGATCTACCAAAAAAGCATGAACAAGACTTGTTGATGCAGAAGGAAAGATTGTGTTCTTAATCGACAGTCAGCAGAACAGGGAAATGAAAACCTTGGCGTTTCTCTACAAACACAACAGACAAACGTGGGATGATGCAGTTATGACGGCTTACTGGCACTGCAGCACCGAGACACGAAAGGCCCAAACATCCTTCATTCATAAGACCTGCCTAACCAGCCCATCAGGCAAAGGAAGACACACATACAGAGCACAACACAACACAACACCCAGCAGACAGGAGGACGGCGCTAAGCATTACCGGTGTGATGATGTGGTTATGTGGATTATACAGCAGCTCAGTACTCCTCTGCTACTCTGCCATAAGGCCTGCAGAGCAAACCAAGCCATAAAACACTGTATGATGTCATCCCTCCCATAATCCCCTGTCATGTCCATCACTTCCAGCCTTCTACCCAGACAGTCACACAACTCAGAAGCAATGATCAGCAGAGTGAACACACCTTCCAAACACATTGATGAGAAAACACACTCCTCTCTCCACATACGGCTTTTAATGAAGTTTGGCTAATGGATCTTGTTTCGTGTCGGTGAAGATCATGGTAGTGATGCCGTGCAGCAGTGTGGTGGTATTGCTCAGTGGGTGGTATGATCAGGAAACGCTGACTAAAGTCTTGTTGCAAAATCTGACCGCCGGGACGACCTGCATTCCTGGACGGTCCTCCGCCATTCAGCAGGAAAAGAAAAAGCACAGACGCTGTCAAGCTGAGCAGCCGGTTAGCAGTCCCACGCCGTTTCGTCTTCCTCTAGGAAACATCAACTTCCACATTTACACAGATGTTCTCCGAACAAAGCCATGTTTCTGGCGTGTGCAACATTGGATCTGCAGGAGTTTAAGAGTTTATTGCATGGAAAATATAAAATATTTCCCTTTGTCAGCACTTTTCTCCTCATTTTCGTTTTCCTCGGCACAAAAACTGTGTGTTTCTGTTTGGTGTGTATGTGTGTGTGTGTGTATGTACATATGTGTGTGTGTGTGTGTGTGTGTGTGTAAGTGTTTCTCCACCAGCAGTGCTGCTCTCTGCCAGTAGTATGGCTTGTCATGTAACTGGATATTAATTGGCTATTAATGTGTGTGTGTCTATGTGTGTGTTCATGTGTGTGTCTATGTGTGTGTTCATGTGTGTGTTCATGTGTGTGTCTATGTGTGTGTTCATGTGTGTGTCTATGTGTGTGTCTATGTGTGTGTTCATGTGTGTGTCTATGTGTGTTCATGTGTGTGTCTATGTGTGTGTTCATGTGTGTGTCTATGTGTGTGTTCATGTGTGTTCATGTATGTGTCTATGTGTGTGTCTATGTGTGTGTTCATATGTGCGTCTATGTGTGTGTCTATGTGTGTGTTCATGTGTGTTCATGTGTGTTCATGTGTGTGTTCAGTATGTAGTCCAGTAGGTTTCTACATGCAGCGTGCCTCTCAGCTGGTGTTCTTGTTCATTAGCTTTGCCAGCATCTGCTGTAGCTGCGTACGGGAAACGTTCAGAACCGAGTGTCTGGTCCGCGGGCTGCCAGGTGTCGGCAGGGGTCCGTGCCGTCGCCGGGCCGAGGCGTTGACGTGGGCGGGACTGCTCTCTGCCGAGCGACTCCTCTGGATGAAGCCTCCTCCGCCGTGGGGATACTGCTCCGTCTCCAGAGTGGAGGAGGAGAAGACATAGGAGGCCAGCCTCCTCAGTTGATTGGGCCGTGGGTGGTGTCTGTCTTCCTCCAACTGCAAACAGACCAATCAGAGAAAGGGAGGGCGGGGATGTTAACAGCGAAGGTGGGAAAACCAACTCAAGCTATTAATGAAAATAAAAGTCGTTTTCCTATGGCTACATTCCAACACTGATAGGTTTCCTACCCTTGTCTCCTTCCCTTCCCAAACTGACTCAGAAGGATCTGAGAGGAAAGAGCTGATTGGTGCTCTCACTTGTCTAGTGCCTTCAGTGGATTGGGTTCAAGACAATGAGGGAAGGAGCCTAGGAAGAGAACTGAGGGAGTGTTGGTGTAATTCTGACCTATGACCTCTCATTCAAACAGGAGAGGCACGCTGTCTACTATTACAGCTACTGTACATTGGGCTTGTGTTAATAGTAGAAGCTATTAAAGACTGAAAGAGTTCACCCAATAGACTGTTAGCTGTGTGGGTTTCCAGATTGGTCAGACTAGTATCCCCCTAGCTGGAAAAGACCACTCCAAATATTTCCCCCACAATGCACTTAAAACACAAGTCACCAGCACAAGCACTGCACATATCTCACTAGTCTACAACACCTCGACCCTGGAGAACTGACAGTCTGAGTTTTTAAGATGTTGGCAGGACATTACCACTGGAAATGCAAAAACAGGGAACACAAAAGAGAGATGGAGTCATCAAGCACACAAAACACAGACACACGACGAAGGAAAAGGGGGAATATGGCTCAACAGAACAAAGGAGGAGTTTGAACAGAAACTCATTGAGAAAACAGAGGTAAAGGACTATCCTAAACTGTGCTTACCCCAAAACACCACTTTATTTCTTCTTGTGTTGTTCCAATGGCACCCTCGCTCTTTCTCTGTCTCCTCAGGTGAGTGAAACTTGACATACTGTACTTTTAAGCGATAGGCTGGGCAAAGGCAGTAGTTATGTCGAGGGGAAAAGAATTGGAGAGGAAAGACAATGGAAGTCCTCGATGGTCGGTGTGATCAGGACTTCAGATCAAAGCGGAACGGGGGAAACCGACAACTCGCTAAAATATCACTGCAGCTATAAACGGGTTGCTAAAGTGTAATTGAGCTTCAATTTGGATCTGTTTTTTACAGTAGGTCCTCAAAGCAGCTAGATAGACAGTGATTGATAGATATGACATTGCAGATGAACTGAACTTCTAGTGTTGTTATAACAGTATTGGCTGTCATACACACACACACACAGAGACACACACACACACACACACACAGTATATTCAGTGCCTTGACCTTTTGCACATTTTGTTGTGCTATTAAGTTATGTGTTATGTGGGATTGGTCTGAGATCTCTATTCTATCAAAGTGAAAACAAAATTGCTGAAATGTATGTGATTAAAATAACACCAGTATTTCCTCGTAAGTTGCCACACTAGTAAAAATTTGTTCAACATTTTGGATTCCCGTTATTCATATTTATGAATACCAGTCCCATTAAGAAGAAAGACAAGTAGCAAGAAAGTTTAAACAAAGTTTGAAAGGAAATCAATGTTCAGAATCGATAAATACAATCTAAATATGACATCTGAGTAACGGTGATCCCAAATGTTTTTACTAGTGTGGCAACTTCCCCTCATCGAGGCAAAGGGGTTGAATACTGATGCAAACTGGATTTCTCTTAATTTTATCCTTCTACATAAATTTCAGCAATTTTGTTTTCACTTTGATAGAATAGAGTACTCTGCATAGAACTCAGATGAAAAAAATAAAATAAATGTGTTTTGAAATAACACAACTTTTGCACATAATGTGCAAAAAGTCAGGGGGTTTGAATACTTCTTCAAGGCACTGAATATTTATAGTGGCTTTGGAAAGTACTCAGACCCCTTTTCCACACTTTGTTTGTTATAGACTTGTATTCTAAAATGTATTCTACACACAACGCCCCATAATGACTTTTTGCAAATGTATTAAAAATAAAAAACTGAAATATCAGTTTTAGTAAGTATTCAGACCCGTTATTCTGTACTTTGTAGAAGCGCCTTTGGCAGCGATCACAGCTTCGAGTCTTCTTGGTTTGCATCTACCGGCTTTGCACACCTGGATTCAGGCGGTTTCTCCCATTCTTCCTTGCAGATCCTCTCAGGCTGTCAGACTGGATGGGGAGTGTCGGTGGACTGTGATCTTCAAGTCCAGCTGGGCCTCTCAAGGACATTCAAGGACATTCAGAGACTCGTCCTGAAGGCACTCCAGTGTTGTCTTGGCTGAAAGACACCCCAGTCTGAGGTTTTCATCAAGGACCTCTCTGTATTTGACTCTGTTCATCGTTCCCCCACTCTGAAGCTCTGTTAGAGGGGTCATTGGGTTCTTGGTCACCTTCCTGACCAAGTTACTGAGTTTTTTCTATACCCTTCCCCAGATCTATGCCTCAACACAATTCTATCTCAGAGGTCTACAGAGAATTCCTTGGACTTCATGGCTTGGTTTTTGCTCTGACATGCACTGTGAACTGTGGGACCTTATATAGACAGGTGTGTGCCTTTCTAAATCATGTCCAATCAATTGAATTTTACACAGGTGGACTACAATCAAGTTCTAGAGACATCTCAAGGAAGACAAAGGAAAAAGGATGCATCCGAGCTTAATGTGTCATAGCAAAGGGTCTGAATACTTATGTTCAGCTTTTTATTGTTAATAAATTTGCTAAAATTTGCTTTGGTCTATTTGGTCTATAAAAGCTTTTTGTTTTGTCATTATGGGGTTTTGTGTGTAGATTAATGGGAAAAAATCATCCTATTTAAATTAAGTCTATAACACAACAAAGTGTGAATACCACATAAATGGTAGTGTTGTTGTGGAGTACATACAGCCTCTGAGGTCATATGATTCATACATTCATGAAAAAACTGCAACCACCTGATTGAAGATCTGTGTTCATGAGTCACATATGATTAATGTTTTTCAATGTGAAAGCCCGATATTGAACATCCAGATTTTTCCAAGTGTTCACTAGAATCAGATTCATTCTTAATTCACTTGGTGAAAACATGTGAATGTCCTAAACTGAGCTGATTTGGACACAATAATAAGTATTTATTAACTCTGTCGTTTCAGGTTAAACCACCTGTCTAACTATGAAGCCCTGCCCCTTGACCCTGCTAGCATCACCTTCCTATAGCATGATGCTTTTACACTAAAATCATTTGGTTAGGTCATACAGGGCATCAGCCATCCTTTGGTTTTCATTGGTGGAGGAAAGTTTTGTTCACAGACCACATCCTCTGATCCATGAAATTAAATCTAGTCCTCTGTTAGCAGTCACTATAAATACTGGGTATTCTCTTCTGAATGGATTAAATAATTCATCGCACTGGATTTTGGTTATTTTCTATTTAGGTTTTTGAACAAATCGATGATGCCATCACACAATACAGTGGTGAGAACTGACCTGTTGGCTTTGTCATCAAAAGGATATCTGATCATCCCAAACACTTCAGTATAGACAGAAGCTATAACAAATATAGCTAATAAAAATCCTCTTTCACTGGATAAAAGAATCAAACATTTTGTATAAGCTATATTTTAAAAGAAAAAGTTTGTTACAGGTAAGATGTGACAAAAATATTTCCAACTAAATGATGGATGTCAAAGACCAGGGCAAACAGAATAATAAACTACTTATGTAATTCAGACTGATGATGGCTAATTACTCAGTGGGACACCAAGTTGTTTCTTACTAAACACAATATGAAGCTAACATGTTGTCTGGTCTGCTTGCCCAGGACTTTTACATTAAGCCAAACTGTAGCCACAAAACACACCCAACCACAACTCAAAGGCAAAGAAATAAAAGTCAAATGTACTTGAAGTAAAACCAGCAAGTTTTATCAAATGGTCATTAATTCATAAATACATTGTTGATGCACATTATAGATTCCTATCCAAACCAAATCTATAGATGGTTTCTCTGCAGCGGCAGCCAGTGTGCAGACCTGTGGCGGGAGATTCAATTGCCAACACTGTGATACAATCAAATACTTTGTTTTTCTTAGTTTTTTCAGCGTATAGAAACTAAAATGATGTAAGTATGTTCATTTATGTTCCTAATGCTCTTATACCCCTTTCACACCAGAGCAATGCCCCGGGTCATTCCCGTGTCAGGCGTCGGTGTGAATGGGTCAACACAGGTCATTAGACCCGATCCCACGACCCTGCTCTCGACCCGGGTTATTCCCGGGTCGGACACGGCTCGGCTGCAGTGTGAACGGGGCGACCCGGGTTACGCAATGGACGGGAACCTCATTGGTTATGATGTTACGCCAGTTCACAAAAAGGAGCGTTTCAACAACCAACCAATAGAACAAAGAACAACGGAGAATCAGAGAGCTTCTGTCCATTCGTGGGGAAGAAGAAATAAAGCGACACATTACTGGGACGGTAATAGATTCAATTATCTACGGCGTAGAGAATATAATACGGCAATATCACACATGCAATACAGCAATATCACAGTTACTTGTTCGGTCCGGCGCGGCAGTGACGTATACAGATGTAAACATAGTGTTGTGCGGTCTGGTCTGAATGGTGACGACCTGGGTTATTCCCGGGACAGTAGTTTGGTCTGAATGGGTCCAACACGGGAACGACCTGTGTTCAATAACCAGGTAAATCCTGGGATTTGTGTGTGAAAGGGCTTTTAGGCCTATTTATTCATACTTCCCAATATAACACCTTGCTTGCCGGCTTAACATAATCATATATTAAACAGTATCTGTAAATAAAATCAACAACAAAAATGTATTAAAGGGGACATATTATGGAAAACGGCTTATTCCTAGCCCTTATACACGTTCCACATGTTACCATTGACCTAAGTAGCTGAGAAAATGTGAAATCTGGAAGTCAACCCCTTTTTCTGTATTTTCCTTTTTCCAAAAACGGTGCCAAATCGGGCCAAAAACAGGCCGTTTCGGAAAGTAGCCCGTTTATACGTCATAACGGGCACTTCTTAACATAATCCAACCCCTCTCAGAGCATGCCCACGCCCAGGTGAACAACCAATCCCATTTACCTCGTCTCAAAATGCAGCTCCCGGCAGCGCCACAAGCCGTTGCTTATGGTGCATTCCATTGTACTCGGAAATCGATAATTCCGAGTCGGTATTCCTAACTTCCCATCTAAATGTGTTCCAGTGCATCTGCTCAGGGAAAACATAATCGCCTGCAGCAAACTCATGTTTGTATGGTAAGTCTCAGAATGTTACAAGCATCTAAACTCAACATCAACTACTACAGCGCCATTAGTGAAGAGAATTGCCGCATATCACTGTCGGACACCGTTTTTTCCGAGTACAATGGAATGCACCATTACTTTGCGAACAGTGGAGCTACAACGACAACATGTCTACGGCCAGATACCAACTCTCCAGTTGTTCTGTTGTAGGATGCAGGCAGCAACATAGATCCCTGCACAGTCTCCCAACACGCGAAAATGCCAGGACAGAGTGGATTAATTGTATTTTTAATGGCAACGCTACAGTTTTTTCTGTGTGTGATGATCAGTCCTCAGACTGCTTGAGCAACGGCAGGATTATCATCTAAATTGAAGCTTAAAGATGGAGCAATTCATAAGGTACGTGACCCATCTGCAAAATTGGAATCTGTAAGTGTCACCATGTTTTGATTTAATTTACAAGTTAGTCTGGTTAGTATATTCGACTGCTGGTTAGCTAACGAGCTAGCGGGGCTAGCCACGGGCTTGTTGGGTGTGGAAGAAGTAAGAAAACTAAAGCTGGAGTCATTAAAAGTAAAGTAAAGTAAAAGTAAAGTTATTGGTTGGAGTCAGGACTCATCTTAAAGTTATCTGTTGGGACCAGTGTCTGTTTTATAAGTCTGTCGAACGTGTCAGGCTCGGTAAACTTTAGCCACCATTAGTACAATCGCGTTTGGTTGTTTGGCTGCGCTGTTTGGATGCAAATAGATTGTATCCAATAATATATTGGCTAACTAGCTCAACAAAATTGTCAATCCTAGCTTGTCTGAAAGTTGTATTCAATAAGCTTATGGACATGAGCCATAAACAGACCGGCTACAGCAGAGAGTGTCGCTCACACACCCACATACACAAAACAAAGTACAATATTACACAGAATTGTTATCATTGAGAAACTAAGTGGAACCGCTCAGCTGCCTCTTCCCATTCTGGGTCAGACTCCGGCTCAAACATGTACGGTCTCAGTGTTGGTTCTGGAGTGGCCGCCATGGTTATGGTAGATTTCTGCATCAAGCTTATTTGTTTACCTTGAGCAGCATGAGCGCTCTGCTCGCTCTGCTCTGCTCGCCTCCGCCAGGCGATTGGCCGCCTCACACCGTGATTGAGGTGTGAGGCGGCCAATCAGAGCAGTGCTCATTACATACAACCTCCACGCCCTCAAAACAGCCTGTTCTTTACAGTGGAGAAAATGAGAGACTGAAACACACACCACAGAAGCTGGTTTTAGGATTTTTTTTATATCGACTTCAAAAACATCTTGTCAAGACCCCTGGAAACAGTTTTAAATAGCCCAAAATGAGTAAAATATGTCCCCTTTAAAGACGTAGATGAAGTACTCTATCCTATATAGTCACACAAGGAAATAAGCAATGATCCTTTGGTTTTCATTGGTGGAGGAAAGTTAAGGTGTTTCACTTTAGGAGGCGACACACTCCTGAATTTCTGTTAAATACTGTTCAGTCCCTCCTGCACCACCCAACAAATACCCAACACGTACTAAACAGACCAAACTGGACTGTAAGTGATCAGCTAAGGGTGAGTCATTAAGCGACCAGGTAGGTTGGAAGATTGGCTTATGGGTGTATTGTGATATGAGAATGAGCTTACTTTTTTCTAGCCAAATCCCAATTTTTACGTGTCATTATGTGCTTACGCAAGACACAATACTGATCAAATTTAGTTTCCAAATAGGAAACGTCCATGGCAGTTAGCTACCATAAAATGCAACTTGCTAAGTGTAATGTATCTCTGCAAACATGAAGATACAGGAACGTAATGAATGCAACATTATACTGATGCTGGAAACACGATGACAAATCACAAAAAAGTGATACAGTTTTAACGTGTGCCCCCTAGTGTTCAGAATCAAGAAACAGATCGATTGGTATATTTATTAGCCTCTCATGATACTGGCTGTGTTGGTCTGGGTTCCTCTGTGTAATGATGGACAGGAGGGTCACATATTCCTCAGTGTGATCTAATGTAAGCAGCACTCCCAACAGCAGAGTTCAGAGAAAACCTCCCCACTGCTGCCATTCACCATTAAATATCATCATGAGGAAAAGACAGAAAAGGACTCTATTTATCCCACTTCTTTTACTGTAAAATGTCCACCAGCCTAAATAGATATGAACATGTGTGTGTGTGTGTGTATGTGTGTGTGTGATCAGCATAATAGCACATGGTAAAATAAAGTCAAACTGGTCATTTTGATAAAGTCTAATGTCTCAGAGAACAACAGCAATACAATATAAGGCAAACAGATGAAAACATAGAAACACTGTGTATAATTATACAGTACATATACATGTCTGCTGCAGTAATATGCTGTTTCCATTCATACCTTAGAGTTAAAACAATGGTCCAAACCAAAAGTCATGGGCAAAACCAAACAGATGGAAAAGAGATCGACTCTGGTTAATGGAGAAGACGGCAGCACCATTCTTATAGCATCATGTTAAAAGTCAGTTTGAGATGACCATCAGTTCCCTGCAGGGTAAATTGTAGCTGTACTGGAGCTACATCACACACACACACACACACACACACACACACACACACACACACACACACACACACACACACACACACACACACACACACACACACCGCAAGTCAAAATAATCTATTACACTTATCACTTCGAGAGGCTGAGCTGAAGGACGGCGCCACCTGCCCTTCACTACTTTAAGGTGCATATCTTTAAGGTGCATGGTGATGGACAGCCAAGCATGGCTGCCGCTGTACAGCTTCTCTTATGATACATGGATTGGTATAACCAAAGTGCAGAATGTTTCCTGACAGTGGTGAAGCTGTACAGCCGCCGTCCACCCAGCTCATCTGTCCATCAATATGCTAGGAGAGCTGGACTCTCCTCTAATTGGCTGGCTGGGTCTCTTACCGGTCTTTGAGGTCCAATGGGCTCCGACTCTCTCCGGCGGGGGCGTCCTGACGGCAGTGAGTGGCAGGGTGATTGGGCAGGGCTACTGCTACTCCGCCGAGACACCTCTTCTTCTGTCAGCGTTAGCATCCCTCGGCTGCTGTCCCTGGTATGGGTCTTTGGCCGAACCACCAGCTCCGCGCCTGGAGAAAAACATGATTTTAACTAGGCTTCCACTGATACAATACCAAGGTCAGCAGTTTTGGACACTATTGACCTGATGAAATTGATCACTACTACGCTGGGTGCTTATGGGATGCTGGTTGCTTAACCTCGTTCCTGGGGTCCATGGGAACCGAAAGTTAGCTGGATGACTTTATTTGTAATTTGACATAAACCCGGTCATTTCAGACATATTTTTGACCAAGGTAGTCAGAGAACATCACTGATCCTGAGGTAAAGATTACCAGCCACCAGACCTCCCTGGTAATGCTGAGGGGGTGGGGGGGGGACCCGGGCCTTGTCGATTAGGCCGGTAGCAGAAGGAAAGAAGCTGTTCTTGTGGCATGAGGTTTTGGTCTTGATGGACCGCAGCCTCCTACCAGAGGGGAGTGACTCAAAGAGTTTGTGTCCAGGGTGGGAGGGGTCGGCTACAATGCTACCTGCACGCCTCAGAGTCCGACAGGCATACAGGTCCTGGAGAGACCTGAATGTGTGTGACAGGAGTCGGAGATGTGCTTCCCCAGGTTCACGAGCTGCTTCCTGTCAGACAGGAAGTCTGTGATCCACCTACAGGTGGAGTCAGGCACACACGCTTTTTGGAGACGGGGATGATGGTGGAGGTCTTGAAGCAGGCTGGTACGTGGCATGTCCAGAGAGGACTTTAGTCAGTTGGATTATGACCATGTCCATCCCTGAACTCAGTAGAGAGCAGCCAGCAGATCAAGGTGCTGTTATAGTTAGACAGGCTTTTAGAAGGCTTTCATTCACACATTTTTTATTTGAAAGACACAGGTTTAGTTGAGAAGGGATTATTTACCTGAGGAAGTTTTGGGATTTTACCAGTTTGAAGAATATTTTTATATTTAATTTTGTGTGTTCCCACATCACCAATGCCATCGGCTCTGACCGCGGAAGTTAAAAGAAATTGTAGGCATTAGGCTCATTACAGGCAAGAAAAATCATGTCCTGCCAAGTTTATATGGTTGAATCGGTACGGAGGCTGCACAACAATGAGAACAACATCCAACGATATGATCCACAAGAAGGGTATGAATGCTTGTTGTGACTCTTGCTTGTTGGAGCTTAATATGGTCCTCTATGTATTATTGTCGCTACTGCTAGTGGTTTAACTACAAATTTACAAATTACAAATATTTTTCAGTATTAGTTAAATAATTTTTTTAAATTATGTAATCTTGTTTGATAAATATAATTTGACTAAAAATGTTATTGGTTTTTGATAAATGATGAAACAGGAGTTGAAGAGTAGAGTAGCAGATTTTTGGATCCCATTGTATGAATAAACTTAACTTTTCAGAACAACGTTCCAAACTCTGACCGAGCTCAATTTCTTCAACAGCAGCCCAACTAAGTATCTTTCTAGCAATGGTCTATGTGAATCATTTCAATCTGGTTTGAGGCCTCACCACACCATGGAGATCATACTGACAAAGAAAGCGAATGATCTGCTGCTTGAGTCTGATTCTAAATCAGTCTCTAATTCTTGATCTAAGCACAGCCTTCCATACAGTTGACCACAATACATAATTTAGGTCTTACCTGTCAAACAGACTGCATAGTGTTTCATATAATAGACTTAGTATTTACATGATTTCTCTTTCGGCAAAATTATTCGTAAATATGACATCAGGTTCACTGTTAGGCTGATGATGCCCAATTTTACACACACAATCAATAAATGTGGTTCTTAAAAAACATTTGATACCTTTTTAAAGGAATGTGTGAAATATGACCCTTTCAGTGTAATAGTAGCTCCTACCTCCAGCCCTCAGCCTCCTCCTCTCCTCCTGCTCCTCCAGGGGACGGAGCTCCTCAGGCTCCTCATCCGTTGTTCCTGACGTGGTTGGCTGGAAGTCCCGGAGCTCCGCCTCTTTGTCAATAATCACCCACTCCTTGCTGTCGAAGTCCTCCTCCTCGGCCAATGGGACGGAGCGGATAAAGGCATTGCTATGCGCCTCCTGGTCGACGGATGCCACAGACGCCTCCTGACGACCACTGGCCTGACGGTCACCACGGCAACCGGCATCAACAGACAGCATCTGAGCTGGCTGAGAGGAGTAGACATGACGAGATGGAGAACCGAGGATGTCCATCCTAGACCTGACACACACACACACACACACACACACACACACACACACACACACACACACACACACACACACACACACACACACACACACACACACACACACACACACACACACACACACACACACACACACACACGTTTTGCATTGGAAGGCATGGTAGTGTTGTTGTACACTATTATTACCAAACATTGATATTATGAGTTTACTCTGAGGAACAAAACTGATTTTTACTCTTGACCCTCCACAGACAGGAAAGCAGAGTGTTGTAAGATACAAAATGTTTTACACACAATTTTGCTAATTTAAAATACACTACAACTCCCTTAGAGCTTACAACATAAACATTAAGACATTGATAAGGAAGTGCTGTGTCCTTCTGCACACCACTGTTGTAAAGAGCTGTTAATTGAGCATTTGTGGCCTTTCTGTTATCTTGACCCAGTCTGCCCATCCTCCTCTGACCTCTGACCTCATCAACAAGGTGTTTCTGGTCCTCCACCATAGAGACTGTAGTGGTGAAAACCCAGGAGGGTTCAGTTGGTTCTGAGATGCTGAACCAACAACCACACCACGGTCAAAGTCTCTTAGATCAGCATCTTGTCTGTTTGGTCCATCAAGAAACCACTTCCATGTCTGGATGCTTTATATATTGAGCTGCAGCCACATGATTGGCTGATTGTTAACGAGCAGGAGTACCTAATAAAGTGGCTGGTGAGTGTAGTGTAACTGCTAGATACTGTGGCAGCTGGGAGGAGGGTGGGGTGAGGCTTAGCTTGGATCCAGGGGAGAGTTGAGTCGGTGGACTGACTCTACCCTGGATCCGGTACCAGCTGCGGCCAATTAAGGCTGATTGCAGCCGGGCCTTTTTAACCTGCGCGTGGATGTGTGAGCGAGAGAGCGCCAGTGTGAGAGGCTGACAGTGTGTCTGGGGAGCCGACAGGGATGGAGGATCCGGTCGGCTGTGTGTGCAGCGGAGAAGGAGCTGAGCCAGCAGCAACCGCCACGTCCAAGTGAGGTCCGCGGCGGGGTTGCCGGGACGGAGGTGAGGGGCGCGAGCTGGAGAGACGGAGTGGGAGAGCGGGCGTCAAAAGCGGCGACGACCTGCCGAGCTCCGCGGAGGATGCAGGCGGGACGCCCCTGGAAACCTGGCTGACCTACCGGACCCCGGTACTGTAGTGACCCGCTACAGATACACTGTACAGGTCTGTAGCCTGTGTAGCATAATTGATAGGATACACTGCATAGTGTAAGTAAGTAAAATTGTATTTAAATAGCACCTTTCTAGAAACAAATCTCAGTGCATTTTAAAATAAAACAAATTACACATGATAAAACAGTTTAAAACAACCAGAAATCAGTAAGCAGTATAAAATCAGAAGAAAAACACAAAATCAAGCACACTCATGTTCAGATGGGTTTGAGGTGTTTTTTAAACCTGTCTGGAACTCTGGGGGATGAGGTTCCAGAGAACCAGAATGTGTGACATCCAGTCCTTAATAGCAGACAAAAAAAATAAAAGGTCATTGGGCCTGTTGGAGCCATTATGTGGTTTTGTGTCCTCATCTGGTGCACATGCAGTTCAGTGGTTGAACATGGGGTGGAGCAGTGTGTGGATGTGCATATAGGTGGTTGAATGTTGAGGGGAGACAGGTGTGAATGAACGGGAAAGGCAAACAGTTTTTTGACCGTGTCAGTGGGTCAGCATGCCAGAGTGGCTGGCGTGCTGAAGAACGATCTGAATTAAGGGAAACATCTATTTTGGACAGAGCTGTTATCTACCTTTGCTAAGGTGAGCTGCTGAACTGTAAATAAATACACAAAAAGACGAAGAGCACTGGACATTGGTTTATTTTCACCCCAGAACACGCGTCCTAAATAAGTTCAACCCGTTCGCCCCTCAGTGGCTTATTCAAATATATAATGTTTGTTTAAAGTCATTACAGGGCCTAAAGGAGAAGTAAATGATGAGATACACATGTAACGACAAATGAAATGTCCCAGGGGAAGCATATACATAGAAAACAGAAGAGGCCTGTAGCCTGTTAGTGTAACTGATAGGAAACACTATATAGTGTAAATGCTAAGACAACATGTATAGTGTAACTGTTAGGATACACTGTACAGGCCTGTAGCCTGTACACTTATTAACCACGCCTATCTTGGGGACATTTGTGGCGCTTCGTAGTTCTGGAGAAAATGTCCATGTGGTTGTTTTCTCTGACGTCAATATATTATAATATTAAAATATATTTATTATTATTATTATATATTCTTCCATCCATTTTATTGATGGACTCTTTAATGTCAAGGAGGGCTGACAGGACCGGGTCATCAATGGAGGTAGCTGGAATATGCTAGGAGAGACTCCTTGCCCTCTTAAAGGTGGTAAGCTTACACTTCCCCAAAACCAATAATCATCATCATGCCAACGAATCAAACAATAATGAGCAGAAGCAGCATGTCACGCACACAGCAGCAGACTGGGGGAGTACAGCACTGTTAATTTGTGTAGTGTGATTTGATTGGTGGTGTATAGCGAACACGTCGCTGGCTGACAGACTGCATCAGAAGTTTCCTGACTGACATTTGACATTTGTCCCCTGAATACAAGCCAACCATGGTTGCCCATTAGGAATATTTAAAAGATTTCTTCAGGCTTCTAAAGGAAAGCTATTAGACAACTTTCAAAAATCCTGTGAAAAGGTATGGATAATCATTTGTTCATTTACAATAGCATACCGTTGTAGAAGAGTGTAGACAGTTCACACATATAATAAACTCAACAGATTGATGCAGTAGTGACAGGAAAACCACAGGGTGGCATTATTGTTCCCAGCAACCACTGGGCAGATTATTCAACACCTCTAAAGAGAGCAGCTCGTCTGGTCACAAAAAGTAATTTGGTGAAATGGCAAACAAGGCATATATGTTTCCTTGTACACTTTGCAGTAAAAAACATCATCTCATCTACTGCTGTGTTAAATTACAGAGCCTTACTGTGATGCCCACTACATTTAAAGAGTAACTGCCAACCACCAAGCCACAAACACGTCGCTCCAATATGAAATCTGGAAAAGTGACCTGAAACATCACAGTGCAAAGAAAATAAGCAATAACGTCTCACAACTACGAGATTTAGGCAGTTACTTTCAAAGTACAACACAAAAAATACAAAAAAACTGCAATGAGTCGAGTCTATCAGACCTTATAGACAGGTATATGTAAGCTTTCAGTTCAACACAAAAAGGACAACTCCTGGGCCAGACCACAAAACTTATTTCTAGAAGTTTGCCCTCTAGTGGAAACTTAACAAACAACAGTGTTATTGCTGCCTACTGGACAGTACAGCTGATTGGACTGATAATTTAACTATGGCTGTTTACTATGGTAGTTGTTTGTGTAGCTCACTGTTGTATAGGTGAAATCCGCCGATGATGAGTTTGCAGGTCTGTAAATTAAACAAATTGATTTAGTTAAATGGAGTGTCCTATATTTCAATTTCCCTGCTTTCCATTTTCCTGTTGTGCGCGACAGACTTGGGCTCTTCCAGGTCCCAAGTAAACGTCATAACGTCAAGCAAGCGACCTAGGATTACGGACTCCGTCACATTTTTGGATCGCAAAATATCGTCCCACGATACATCGTTACACCCCTACCTGCTGGAAACCCTTTATAATGTTTTGTGTCACCATGGTTTGTAACTTTTTAGTGTTTTCTAGTGTTAGCTGACCTAGTTAGGCCTGTAAATCCTTTGAGGCTTGTTTGTATGTTTTGTGTCACCATGGTTTGTAACTGTGAAACTACTGTTTTCTGGTGTTTTGTGTTGTCATGGTTTGTAAATTTCTAATGTTTTTTGGTGTGCTGTGTCACCTCTGTCCGTAGCCTTCGGCACGGCCCTCGGCGGCGGACAGGCGGTCGGACTCAGGGCTGTTGACCCGGTGGTACCGTAGTGACCGGGCCTGACCACTAGGCGACTCTGGGGCTCCACCTCGACCCGGTGACACCGGACATGACCCCCGACCTGCCTCTTCTTCCTGAGCACCCTGAGAAAGGAAGTGAGCTTTAAGTCAGGAAGTGAAAGTTACTACTCCAGCATGAAATCAGAAGTAGAGGATTTGTAGTTAATTAAATGGTGGTGGAAGAGAAGTGTTTCCATGGTTACTGTCAGCATAAAAACAAGTATTAGGTGATCCAGACAGCCTGGATTCTCCCCAATGAGATGCTAGATGGTTTGCTGAGGTTAAGCCTGTGTATATTTACTGTTGCTCTATGCCCACGAACACCTAAAAAGCGCTAGAGCACTAGTACACAAGTATTACATGTAATCGTTTGGCTAACAGCTTTACATCCACTCATCTATCCAAATATCCATCTATCCCTCCATCCATTCATGCTGTATTGTGTCTGTTGGTGCAGACCTTGCTCAGGCTGATCCTGAGTCTGTTGCGGTTGAAGTCAGTATCCTCCCAGGCGTCGCCCGTCTCCCCAGGGTGCTGGGTGCCCTGCTCCCCAGGGGGGCGGCTGGCTGGGGCTGGGGGGGCATTCTCCTGGTCGCTGAGATGCTCGTCCTGTAGAACATCGTCAGTGTTTTCCCTCTGAAGATCGCCAGGCACCGGAGTCACGATGGCTCTGGGAGCAGACAAATACATAGATAGAAAGATACTTTATTGATCCCCGGGGGGTAAACGCCGAGTCCTGATATTTTATGCTGCTATTCAATATCTTTAAATTTGACAATTTTCATTCCAAAGAATTTTGGTTTTATAGGCGTAACCAGGTCTGATAGTCGGTGCTGTGGTTCTTACCCCACCATGGCGGCGGTGGGTCGGGTGTTGTGCTGTGGTTGGGTGGAGGCGCTGGTCGACAGCGTGACATCACTTCCTCCCTTCTCCCAATCAAACGGCTCATTCTCCGTGATAATTCGCTCCTTCATGCTGTTCTCAAACACTGACATCAGCAGCTGGAACAAAACATTAGCCCAGGAATCAGAGTAGCTACTGACACACCCAGGACAACAGACCACTAACAGATTAACATAGTAGTACAGTAGCTACTGATACACCCAGGACAACAGACCACTAACAGATTAACATAGTAGTACAGTAGCTACTGACACATGGTCCAGGACAACAGACCACTAACAGATTAACATAGTAGTACAGTAGCTACTGACACACCCAGGACAACAGACCACTAACAGACTAACATAGTAGTACAGTAGCTACTGACACACCCAGGACAACAGACCACTAACAGACTAATATAATAGTACAGTAGCTACTGACATACAGGACAACAGACCAATAACAGACTAACATAGTAGTATAGTAGCTACTGACATATGGTCCAGAACAACAGACCAATAACAGACTAACATAGTTGTACAGTAGCTATTGACACACCCAGAACAACAGACCGCTAACATAGGAGTACAGCAGCTACTGACATACAGGACAACAGACCTCCAATAGACTAACATAGTAGTACAGTAGCTACTGACACACCAAGGACAACAGACCACTAACAGACTAATATAGTAGTACAGTAGCTATTGACATACAGGACAACAGACCAATAACAGACTAACAGAAAAGTACAGTAGCTACTGACACACCCAGGACAACAGACCTCTACAGACTGGGATTCTATGACTAAATATGTAATCTTATCAGTAATGAGACTAAACAGTAAAAGATAGATAAGTACTATGTACTAAGTACTATGAATGTAATAAGTACTCGTGGCACCTGGTAGTCTGGTTTGGTGTAGTAGTCCAGAGCCAGGACGTGGTCCAGGAAGACGTGGAACTCTGACGGCATGTGTTTGAGCAGCATGCGGTGGTCGTAACGCTCTTTAATCTGACCAACTTGTTCCTGAGCAACAGCAAAGTCACAGTTAGAGTCTGAACACGTTTTTATTGAAGGTCCTCTGGGATTAATGACTCAACTAAAACAGGGTTATTATTACATTGAGTTATTCTTAACTTAAACTAAATGATTGTTAGAGTCAGTTATTACTATTAGTATTAGTAAGAGCAGAGCGGTAGTAGCAGGTTAGTGGTAGTAGTTAGTAATGGTAGTCTACCTTATCCTTGATCTTTCGCCATGGCAACTGTCCCACGGCAAACTCCACCAACATGTAAAACAATGACCACAGGTCATCATGGCGACCCATTTCCTTTATGAACAGAACAGAAACAGATAATTATTATTATTATTATTACTGTGATTACTGGCTACTGTACTGACTAACTGACTCCATCAATGTTTTCCCTCTGGGTCCTGAAACTCTGGGACTGAAAACAGGGTTCACCTGTAAACTTCAAGAGGTCTACTAAGGTTGTTTCCCTGAAAGCATCAACAGAATATTTAGTAGTACATAGTTCACAGGGATGAAACAGACAACAGAGTACTGACCTTGTTTTTATGAGCGTTGACTGAGGCATAGCGGACCGTCCCTCTGAAACCCGCCACAGTTCTCGGCTGAACAGAACCAAAGTTGAACCAAAGTTAGTTATCAGCTGATTCAACAATGTGCCCAAATATAACCAACTCTTTATTACAGGTTATATTTCTACACTACATACTGTTGCCGCAACAAAAAGTAGAACAGTAGCATGTACAGTAGATGCTAAAGCTTCTTAATAATAAGTGATTAATGCTTTTGATGTAAACAAAGTAACTAATTACCAAACCACCCAAAATAACCAAATCACAACATAAATAGAAGCATGAGCAGACGGTCACAAAGGGTCACAACAGCCTCCATCCAGGCCAGCGGACACCCATGGGACACACTGGGACCTCATTATAAAGGACAGGTCATTTTGACTCCCTATATCTACTTAGGGATGGCATGCTACTTTTCACACTATTAACATAACATGTTAATAACAACATATGTTTTGTCAGTAAGTTGTTAATAACGTGTTAATAAAACCAGGATAGGCTCTGGGATAAACTGATATATACTGAGATACATTGGTATCACTGATTTATGGGATGTACAGTGTACGTAAGTAAAGTTTATTGGTGTTCTTTGTAAGTTGTTTCCATGGTGATATTTTATTATTCAAAATTTACAATATTCAAAAATACAGTGGTCCATGAGTGTGGCTCATACTTTAGTACATAGCAGTACATTACATTACATTACAGGCATTTAGCAGACGCTTTTATCCAAAGCGACTTAAGTGCATTCAACATAGGTAGGCAAGAAAACTACTAGTCACCAGAAATCATAAGTACACTTCCTTCCTAGACAAGCAACTAAGAGCATAACTAGCGCTAAGGTAAAAGTGCAATAAGTTAGCTACCTACTTTTCTTAAACAAATGAGACAAATAAGAAAATCAAATATATGATTCAAATGATTAATATGATTCAATATGCTGGAGTGTGTTATCATTGAGAGGTTTATTGCTGAGCTAAAATAATACTGAAACAAAGCATTGATAGTGCTTTAAATTAGCTTAATCCATCTCTAGCAATGTTAAGAAATATGAATGACAACTCAAAGGTCAGTAAACCATTTAGGATTACATAGCACAGTGGGTAAATAGTCTGAAACCTAATACTTAAATTAAGGATTAATGCACTAATTAACTAACAAAATGCTCTAGTGGCATGTAACCTACTTTACTGTCTGCTGACAACAATCACATTGCTGTGACCAAACTAACTAAATGAAGTGTAGAACTATCAAATTAAGGTGCAATAAGGTCCCTAATTTGTGCACTCCTATGCATTTAGGTATAGCTAACAGAATTCAGTTGGAATTGCAACCCTATTGTGGTGGAGCGGCTTTAGTGCTTAGCTTTAGTGACCATGGGAGCTAGGTTGTCAGGAGCCTTGTGGCCCTGGTAGTGACACCCAAGGCAAGGTGAGGGGCCAGAAAAATAACAGGGATAGCAGGGCCCATTCCTGGAGCTGGATGATCCCCACAGCTCAGCCGGGCACGTCCCAAAAAGGCAGTGTTTGGCTCACCACCCGCAAGGTGAAAATTAGGGCTCAGGTGCAATGCCATCAGGCAAAATGCGGGGGTGGAGCAAACTGAGGTGATGTAGACACTGTCAACAGACATATGGTCTCAGAATGTGGAATGTAATATCTCTGAGGGGGAAGGAGCCTGAGCTGGTGTGGGAGGTTGAGTAGTACCAAGATATAGTTAGCCTCACCTCCATGCACAGTGTTGGCTCTGGAACCAAACTCCTCGATAGGGGGGTCTCTCTCCTACTCAGGAGTTGTATGAATGAGAATGAGAGACACTGGGCGAGAGGGACGGGTCCCTGATGGTTGCTTCATTGTTGGACGAGAGAGTCCACTAAGTTGCACAGATGAAACTCTCACTGCATGTATGCGTCAAACAGCAGTTCAGAGAACTCAGCCTTCTTAGAAGTGGTGGGCAGGGTTCTGGAGAAAGCTCCACATACCAACTCCATAGTCCGACAGGGAGACTTCAACAAAATGTGGAGGGGCATGATTGGGAAGAATAGCCTCCCTGATATAATCCCGAGCAGTGTGCTTTTATAGACATCTGTGTTAGCCAAACAAATAGCATGTTCCAACACAAGGAGGTTCAGAAGTGTACATGGTGCCAAAGCACCTTAGGCCAAAGGTCGCTGATCAACTTTGTATTTGATTCATCAGACCTGGTCCAGAAGGTTTCCTCTTCCCTACATGCCAGTGTCTATTAGGAGGTTTTTGGGTTGCCGCCATGACAGGCATTGGCCACCTTCTTAACATAGCTCCTTGCAGCCGCTTTCATGACATGAGGTTTTTAACAGGGTCCATTTTGACTCCATAAACCCAACCTCCTCCAGGATACAAAGAAACTCAGTTGAATCATTCTGGACACCAGATGTTCCCAGCAAACCCTCACTACAGGCATAACAGGCCTGTCCAGCAGCCTCCTTCCACCATCTGATCCAACTCACCTCCAGATTATCAGTTGGCAGCTCAGCCCCTCTCTTCACACAAGTCTCCAGAACATTTCGCCACAGGTCTGATCAAATCAAATACAAAGTTGATCAGCGACCTTTGGCCTAAGGTGCTCTGGCACCATGTACACCTCAGAAAGGCTACAGCTGCTGTAGTTGCAGAATCTAAAGGCTGGGTGTGGGAGGGGTTTGGAGACACTATGAAGAATGACTTTCTGGTCTCAAAGAGGGTTTGGAAAACTATTCAGTGACTCATGAGGGGAAGACAGGACATTGCCGAGGCAGTTTGGGTTAGGGCCGGGGAAACGCTGACCTTGATTAAGACATTGTTGGAAGGTGGAAGGAAGACTATGAGGAACTAAACCTGACAGAGACACTCTCTGTTTAGAAAGCAGTGCTGGAAGATTATGGAGGGTCTGAGACCATCTGTTTGGCAGAGATCACTGGGGTAGTTAGAAAGCTCCTCAAGCTGCCCCAAGTGGAGGAGTTCAGGTATCTTGGTGTCTTATTAAGACACCAAGATACCTGGGTAAAGGGACAGTAAGATTCACCACCGGTTAGGTGCAGAGGCTGCAGTAATACAGGCGATGTATCAGACCATGGCGGTGAAGAGAGAGCTGAGCCACAAAGTAAAGCTCTTCAATTACTGGTCGATCGTCATTTGTCAAGCTTTGGGTAGTGACCGAAAGAATAAGATTACTCATACAAGCGGCCAAAATTAGGTTTCTATGTAGGGTGGCCTCACTCTTCATGATAGGTGAGGAGTTTAGCAATCCAGGAGAACCTCAGTGTAGAACAAATGCTCTACATTGAGTGGAACCACCTGAGGAGGTTCAGGAACCTGGTAAGGATGCCCCCCCCCCAGTGCCTTTGGAGGTATACCAGGCATGACCAACTGAGAGTAGACCCCAGGACAGACCTAGGACACACTGGAGGGACTACATCTCCTAGCATCCCTGGGATCTGGGGATTGTCCAGGAGGAGCTTGATGAACTTGCTAGGGAAAAGGATGTCTGCGCTGCCCCCTGCTGCTCTGCTGCCACTATGACCCTGACACGGATAAGCAGGTAGAAAATGGATGGATGGATGGATGGATGGATAGATAGCAGAATTCACTTTCTATATTAAACCCATAAAATGTTATAAATGTTAACAACATAATGATAAAGAATGAACCACAATTTGTGTATGATTTGTTGAGTGTTGGAGTGTATTATGGTTTTTAATCTTTGGTTAGTTTGTTGTCTCAGGCTATCTCGTCTCCTTAGCCATTGGAAAGCAGTTTGAAAGTTGGCTGGAGACTGGCTGTTACCCCTCTATTGTTATAGAGACCACTCACATCCCTTGGTAACCATGGAGATGATGGAGAAACGGGAGGCATGCACGTCAAAATCATAAGTCCAAAGGAACTGTAAGAAAAACAAAAAACACTGAACATAAAGGGATGAAAAAAAAGTCAACAGCTAAACGCCAAATCAAACAGACATCACAGAACAGAAATCAACATTTTAAAAAGCACAAAGCTTATGAATGGTGATTATTTATCATACTTTGAGTTGGTAATGCAGATATAAAACCAACAGTGCTGCATTAATCCCAGGTATTTTTTAAAACAATTTTAATTCCATAATTTGCAAAATTGTAAAACATTACTTATCAAACAAATTCATACTACACACACTAGTACGTGTGGTGATATCATTATTGTGTGGTGAGTATTATGTTTCCATTTCTGGTATCCAGGAATACTATTCATATCCCGATTAAATAAAAATCAGAAGAAACAAGTATACAGTATATAGGACACCTAGAACCTAACCCTAGTATACCACAGTATATATATATGACATATACTACACAGAATGGACCATTAGTGAGTTAAAATCAACTCGCTAGCTTTATGTCGTGGCCTCCACGATGGTCTGTTGTCCATCTGACCCTCAAGAGAAAAAAGAGGATTGAAGCTGCCAACAATATTCTGTGCTGATAAGAATATCTTCAAATGTTTCCTCCAGAATGTTATTCACAAATCAGGATGGAAAAGGAGGAAACAGGAGTGAGGGAGGTGTGGAGGGATGAGGGACGGGTGAGGTAGGGATGAGGGATGAGGAAGGGATGAAGGATGATGGATGGATGGAGGGAGGGATGAGGGATGGAGGGAGAGATGAGGGATGGAGGAAGGGATGGAGGGATGAGCGAGGGATAGAGGGAGGGATGGAGGGTGGAGAGAAAAACAGATAGAGGGCAAACACGGAAAAGATGCAGAGGGAAAGACAGAAAAAGAGGTTCATCACAGATCAATAGGTTGAAGCTGACTCAGCTGTAGAGAGAGAGAGAGTGAGAGACTAAGGACTCTCGCCCACTGACGCATGCAGGAGCATGAAATATTCATCTCACTGCTGCACTAAGATCCAACACAACACTGCTGCAGGAGGAGAGGGGATGAGAGGAGAGGAGAGGAGAGGAGAGAGAGGATAGGAAGAAAGGAGAGAGGAGAGGAGAGAGAGGAAGAAAGGAGGGAGGAGGGGAGAGGAAGGAGATGAGAGGAGAGAGAGGATAGAAAGAAAGGGGAGAGGAGAGGAGAGAGGGAGAGAGGAGAGGAGAGGAAGAAAGGAGGGAGGAGGGGAGAGGAGAGGTGAGGAGAGGAGAGAGAGAGAGGAAGACAGGAGAGAGGAGAGGAGAGGAAGGAGATGAGAGGAGAGAGAGGATAAGAAGAAAGGAGAGAGGAGAGGAGAGAGAGGAAGAAAGGAGGGGGAGAGGAGAGGAAAGAGATGAGAGGAGAGAGAGGATAGAAAGAAGGAGGGGAGGGGAGAGGTGAGGAGAGGTGAGGAGAGGAAAGAGAGAGAGGAAGACAGGAGAGAGGAAGGAGAGGAAGAGGAAGAAAGGAGGGAGGAGAGGAGTGGAGAGGAAGAAAGGAGGGAGGAGAGGAGAGGAAGGAGAGGAGAGAGAGGAGAGGAAGAGAAAGGAGGGAGGAGAGGAGAGGAAAGGTGATGGGAAGAGAGGAAGGAGAGGAAGAAAGGAGGGAGGAGAAGAGTGAAGAGGAAGAAAGGAGGGAGGAGAGGAGAGGAAGGAGAGGAGAGAGGAGAGGAAGGAGATGAGAGGAGGAGAGGAAAGAGAGAGAGAGAGGAGAGGAGAGGGAGGAAGGAGATGAGAGGAGAGGAGAGAGGATAGGAAGAAAGGGGAGAGGAGAGGAGAGAGAGGAAGAAAGGAGGGAGGAGGGGAGAGGAAGGAGATGAGAGGAGAGGGAGAGAGAGAGAGGAGAGGAGAGGAAGAAAGGAGGGAGGAGGGGAAAGGAGAGGCGAGGAGAGGAAAGAGAGAGAAGACGGGAGAGAGGAGAGGAGAGGAAGGAGATGAGAGGAGAGAGAGGATAGGAAGAAAGGAGAGAGGAGAGGAGAGAGAGAGGAAGAAAGGAGGGGGGAGAGGAGAGGAAAGAGATGAGAGGAGAGAGAGGATAGAAAGAAGGAGGGGAGAGGTGAGGAGAGGTGAGGAGAGGAAAGAGAGAGAGGAAGACAGGAGAGAGGAAGGAGAGGGAGGAAGGAGATGAGAGGAGAGGAAGAAAGGGGAGGAGAGGAAAGAGAGAGAGAGAGAGAGAGGAGAGGACAGGAAGAAAGGAGGGAGGAGGGGAGAGGAGAGGAGAGGTGAGGAGAGGAAAGAGAGAGAGAGGAGAGGAGAGGAGAGGAGAGGAGAGGAGAGGAAGGAGAGGGAGAAAGGAGAGGGAGAAAGGAGAGAGGAGAGGAGAGAGGAAGGAGAGGAAGAAAGGAGGGAGGAGAGGAGAAATATTACTGCTAAAATATATATATAATCTAATGTCTAAGGTGTCTTATCTTATAATATCACTCATTCAGTGTTCTATTGATATTTTCCAGCCTTTTTGTTCATCTTCTTCTATACTGATCAAAAATAGACTGAATGACAGTTTATCCTTAATATAACTAAGACCCATCATACAGTGGCACTGTAAGCCTCAACACTGTCCATAAAGTTTCCTGATGGTGATGGACTTACCGGTCGGACCTCTCCGGTGGTGTTGGTGTACTGCCGCGCCAGACCGAAGTCCAGCATATAACACTTCCTATAGGTGGAGGGAAGTCGGCCCATCGCAAAGTTAGACTGCAGGGACAAACAACAACACTTCACTTTACTTCACATATAGAAAATGACCAAACACAAAAAGACAGCAGTTGAGATTAAAAACCTTCGGAAAACAGACAGAAACATCGAGAGCACAGTTGGAAAAATAATCTGAAATAAACCAACAGCAACTTTGAACACATTGGCTGCAACATTTTACTGATAACATTATGAATATGATACATAAAACATAAACTCAAGTAGAGCCCGACCGATGCCAGATTTTTGGGTCCGATGCCAATCCCGATTTAGGAGAGTCCTAGCCCACCGATTACCGATGTTTTGACCGATATTTTGTCAAAAAGTGCAACATTTTCAAATCAATTTGAAAAACTTATATTTTATTCAATTTTCTATATTTGAGAACATTGAACTTATAAGTAAACAAATAAATAAAAATAAACACAAAGAACTTTTTGATAGATAAAAAATGTAAAAGATCGTATTACAGAAGTAGCACGTCAGCTGCTCACACTTGTATTAGAGCTCCCTCTACTGGATAATTCTAGTAAATAGCAATTACAACGTTCAAACAGACAAGTACAGGATAAGTAATCAATGTTTTTTTGTTTATTATACTTATTTAAAAATCGGGACACATCGGTTGTATAACTACCGATCCCGATGTCGTCAAAAAAGTCAAAAAACGGGCTCTAAAATCAAGTGAATTCATTCAAACTACAAGTTACTTATCAAGGTTGAATGGAGTCTCATATCTGCAGCTTTCTTAACAGGATTATAATAATAAACATGACGAGACACACCATTTCGAGTAAATGATCGTTTCGTTCTGGAGACAGAACAAACAACCACATCCAAACAGGCAAACAAGACCTGTTTAAAAAGCGGTCCATTTATAGATAATGGTGAACATGAATTCAGCAGATATTGTGGGTCAGCAGAATATCAGGATGAAGTTTCCCTCTGCAGGGAGTTAGTCTGTCACATTTCAATTCATGTTAAATGTGTAACATGTATAAAGGATTCCCAGTGGTAACATGAGAAGCATGTTTCTTGTCTGTTTTATATTTTTATATGTTTCTATTTTATGTTGATTTTTGTTCATTATTTATTTATCTTCTGCTCCTTTTGTTCCTTTCTTACTCCAGCTTGTATGGTGCTATAGTGAAAATAAATGAACATTTTGTTTAAAAGAAGACCTGCAGATTTCCAGTTGGGCTCCAATCTGAGTTTTATTTTATAGAGTAATTTAGACACTTTAGTTTCCCGTTCGCAGCTTGATTTTCCTGCAGATGTTCATCGTACCGGTTTGATGTCACGGTGCAGGAAGCCGACAGAGTGGATGGCTTCGATGGACTCCAGGATCTGCTTCCCCAGCCGTAGGGTGGTGCTCATAGTAAAGGTTCCCCTGGGCTGACTCCTCCTCAGGTCCGCCAGGTTACGACCCTGCACAGAACAATACAAAATATAGCCGCAAGCGGCAATTTGCGTGTTCAGACTCTTTTGTGGTTTAACAAATCTGAAACTGTGTTTTAAAGAATCTTTAGCCTCTCTGGGATAATCTAGTCCAGATATACAATGTTATACACTGATTTGTGTTATGCCACGCCCATTTCTTGCATTTGTAACGCCTCCTAGTGGCCGATTTGAATGAAAGTTTCAGGGTATGTTTCTTTTTTTTGGGGGGGGGGAATTTTTTCCCCTTTTTCTCCCCAATTTATATGGCCAATTCCCCTTGCCTACCTAAGCAGTCCCGGTCGTTGCTCCGCCCCCCCTCTGCCGGCCTGGGGAGGGTGTAGACTACCACATGCCTCCTCCGATACATGTGGAGTCACCAGCCGCTTCTTTTCACCCGACAGCGAGGAGTTTCACCGGGAAGGCGTAGCGCGTGCGGAGGAACACGTTATCCCCCCAGTTCCCCTCCCCGCCGAACAGGCGCCCCGACTGACCAGAGGGGGCGCTAGTGCAGCGACCAGGACACATACCCCTCCGGCTTCCCACCTGCAGACACGGCCAATTGTGTCTGTAAGGACGCCCGACCAAGCCAGAGGTAACGCTGAGGTTCGAACCTGCGACCCCAGCGTTGGTAGGCAGTTTCAGGGTATGTTTCAGGTACTTATGTGGACATATCCTGCAAGTTTTGTGATGATTGGCCCGGTCAACGGTTGTTGACTTTGGTCTATTTATGTGCTGAGCCATGCCCTTTTGAAGTTTATTGGTCAATATCTTGAAAACTAAATAAGATATCAACAAGCTTTATAATTTTGATAAGCTTGGTCTAATAATGATCCACAGAAAATTTGGTAGCAATCAGACCTACGGTTTAGGAGGGGATGTCAAAAATGTTTTTCAAAAAATTGCAGAAAATCTAGTCAGGCGGACTTTAGTGGTTCTTGAGGCTTTTTTGTAGAGCACACTCTGGATCTGGACTTGTGTGTCAAATATCAAGTCAATCGGGGCGTGGCCTTTCCAAAATCGTGTTTTTGGGCCTTAATTACAGCGCCACCATCTGGCCGATTGGGCTCATGTTTCTTGGGAAGCACATCATTTCCAGTTATTGGGCCAAGTTTCATGGTTTTACCTCATTCCAGCTCACGGCAATTTGAGACGCGGCATAAGACAACAAAGAATAAATAAATTGGCACAAACTCAATAGGGTTCTACCCCTTCTGGGTTTGAACCCTAATTACTAATATTATTATAATAATAATACAATAATACTAATACTACTATTACTAGAAAGTCTGTGAACCCTACAGATGGTGGTCATTATTAACCTTATATAACCTTATAAAATCCTTATCTGAATGAAGATATCCCAAATAAAGAACATGCACAAATAAATATGATATACTTGTATTGTTTATTTAACAAGATATCCCTGTGTGCAAAAAATAGTCCTTCAATCAAAACTATAGGAAAGGATTTAGGTTACTTTCCAGTTTGTTTGTGGATGAGGCCTGCTCTGTAGTGGGGCGGGCCCACATCAGTGACATTGCTTACTGGGTGGAGTCTATACATCCCTGCTGTTTGTGCAAGGAGGCTCTTTCTGGTCTGTTTGTGAGGAGACACCATCAGTCTCTCCCTCTCCATCTATGGTTTTCTGTCTCGTTGTTCTGTTTTGTGGGCAACTTCTTTCTATCTTGGCTTTGTGCTCCGCATTTTGGTTGTCTTTCTGAATTTTGATTTAGCCTACGTTTAAGGCAGTATTAGTGCAATTCCTGGGTTTGGTGCCTCTAAGAACCCTGGGGGTGTCACACCTGGAGATCCTCTCAAAACCCTGGGGGCGTCACACTTGGAGATCCTTTCAGAACCCTGGGGGCGTCACACCTGGAGATCCTTTCAGAACCCTGGGGGCGTCACACCTGGAGATGCTCTGAGAACCCTGGGGGTGTCACACCTGGAGATCCTTTCAGAACCCTGGGGGCGCCACACCTGGAGATCCTTTCAGAACCCTGGGGGCGTCACACCTGGAGATCCTTTCAGAACCCTGGGGGCGTCACACCTGGAGATGCTCTGAGAACCCTGGGGGTGTCACACCTGGAGATCCTTTCAGAACCCTGGGGGCGCCACACCTGGAGATCCTTTCAGAACCCTGGGGGCGTCACACCTGGAGATCCTTTCAGAACCCTGGGGGCGCCACACCTGGAGATCCTTTCAGAACCCTGGACTTGCTACTCCCAGGCCGTGTCAGGCCGTGTCAGACAGGGACATTGGCACGGCCTTTTTATTTGAAAACCTGTCAGTCCCGTCAGGTCAGCTGCTGACCTCCAAAGCTGCCAGTCTTCTCAGGTCAGCTTTCCAGCTCCTATTCCACTAGCCAGCTCGCCAGGTCAGCTCCTCAGCTGCATCCTTCAGGACAGGTCAGCGTTCCTGCTGCTGGTCCAGTGCTCTCTGTCCTCTCTCCCAACTGGAAGGCAGACACAAAAGTTAATTGGCCGGTACCGGATGCAGGGAGAACCAGCCCCCCAGTCTGCCACAAACCCCTTTTGCCTTGAGCCACCTTGTCTGTTGTTTATCATTTTTTGTTTGATTATGTTTATTATGTTCTCCACCCTTATGCAACAGTTCTGTTTTTTTCTTCTGGGGGGAACGTAGCAAGTCTCCTATAGCCACTGATCAGTCTCTTCATCTTCCTGGAGGGACTTTCTCCCACTCGTCCTTACAACTCAGTGAGACTTGAGGGCATCTGGCATGAACAGCCACTGCAGGTCCTGCCACAGCATCTCAGTCGGAATTAGGTCAGGACTTTTGACTTGGCTGATCCAAAACACTAAGGCCGAATCCCAATTCACCCCTTGGCCCTACCCCTTAGCCTTTCCCCTCCGTTTTGCACGTTCACGTGTAGGGGTAGGGTGTCCCAATTCTTGTTGGGATCGAGGGCTAGGGCGAAGTGTTAGGGCTACATGGCCCTCCAAACGGAGATTTTTCAGGGGCACACTACAAACCCAGGGTTAGAAGTCTCCCAGAATGACCTGCGAATCAACTGGAAGATCATGGCGAACGCTACACTACCATCCAAAGGAAACCACAAATGTAGTATTTTCCTTGTTAATAAAGATTAAAAAATATTTGAACCGTCGTATTATCTTAGTTTAATGTTGTTTCAATGTATTATAGACCTTTTCTTTATAACAAGCATAACAAAAAAATCGCTAGTATGCCGATGTCTACCTCGCTAGTTAACAATACAACATTGTTTATAGGCTGATTTGTGCATGACAGTCCCGCATTTTGACATATTTCCATGTTGCATTTCCCCCCTTTGATGGCATATGACGCCCGAAATATAACTAATGTCCAGCAGCGAAGTTGCTGCACTTGTTACGGCTCCTCTAATATCAGTGCAGACTACAGAGCACCACTAATGCTATTCTGTCATGAAGTGGCCCAGTAATGAAGCAGTGGTCTTTTTTATTTGATGACTTGTTTGATCGATTGATAGCGTGAAATGTATAAGTTGTGAACGAATCACGAGCGTCCATGCTTTTCTATCTCCATCAGATGAATGTCACTGTGATAATACCATTATTGCCATAGTAATGTCCGATAACAAACTTGTCGCGTCTGTTTACGTAAACGTCATCGATGACGTATCAGGGTCTTGAAGGGTTGTCCCATTTCATAGGGAGAGATTTCAACCACTACCCCTTGTGACTCTGTTCCGAGGGGCAAGCCGAAGGGCGAGGGGCACCGAAAACGAGTCGTAGGGGTGAAAATGAGAAATGGGATTCGGCCTAAACGTCTTCTTCCTGAGCCATTCTTTGGTAGATCAGCTTGCTTGAATGTTAAAGATCCTCATCTTGTTGAACAACCACTTTCGGCCCACACTTGAGCTCTCAGGCTGATGGCCTGATCAAATAAGATCAAATCACAGAGCCCAAAGTGTGAAAACAATAAATGGTTAGTACACAACATCCCCCAGCCTTGGACCCTCACAGAGGACAAGGAAAAACTCCCACAAAACCTTTTAGGAAAAAATGGAAGAAGCCTTGGGAGGGGCTACTCAGAGAGGGAGGGGCTACCCAGAGAAGGAGGGGCTACTCAGAGACGGATCCCCCTACCAGGACAGTCGGGCGTGCAATAGATGCCAAGTTTGGATGTTCTGTTCAAGACTTCTGTGGTTTTTCTCAGAATTTATTGTTCCCTTAATGATGTCGAGTCATCCAGGTGCAGGTCCAGAGAACAGCCCAGATCATCACACTCCCATGACACTTGGTGGTGGGCAGTGGGCAGTTTTGGGTTGTCACCAAAAATGGCATTTTTGATTGTGGCCAAACGGTCCATTTTGGACTCATCTGTCCAGAGACTTTATAAATCTTCAGGTGGTCTCTGGCAAACTGGGTATTTCAGCTACAGCTGTCTAACAAGCTGACAGTGGTGTCTTGGTTGTGTGGTGGACCACTGCTCTGGCTCTGAGAATCGGCCTTGCTCTCCAAGGAGCTAATCGACCTAAAGAGGCTACCGACTAAGGAGGAGAAGGGGACAATTTCCCATCTCTTGGAATGGTGCTTCCCCTGACAGCTGCTCCGCCCCTTGTCCATGCGCTCCATGGTTGGAGGTGGTGGCCAGGAGCAAAGGAAGAGGACTTAGCCAAGTAGCTACTGTCCCACTCCCCACAACCAACCACTATTTGGCCCTTGCAGCTCTGGATGGGGACGGCTGTGATCAAGCCATTATTGAAAAAAACAAACCTTGATCGTGAAGTACTTCAGAACTATAGCCCCATCTCAAATCTGCCGTTCCTCTCCAAAATACTTGAACAAACGGTAGCCAGTCAACTTACTTATTTTTTGTCAAAAAACAACCTATTTGATCCCTTTCAATCTGGCTTTAGATCTTTACACCGAAACTGCACTCACAAGAGTGGTCAATGATCTCCTGTTAACTATTGACTCCAACTCAACCTCAGCACTATTGCTGCTTGCAGCCTTCGACACAATTGATCATACAATACTCTTGAACCGTCTTGAAAATTATATTGGTATCCAGGGATCAGCACTTTCTTGGTTTAGGTCCCATCTACTCGATAGATCACACCACGTCTTTTACAACAACATGACCTCAGAGTGTTGCAATATGGACTTTGGTGTGCCACAAGGCTCTATCCTAGGACCGCTACTATTCTCTATCTATGTTACCATTCGGTGACATCATTCGCAAATTTGGCATTAACTTCCACTGTTATGCCGATGACACCCAAATTTACATACCCGTCAAACCAACCGATAACATCCACAGCCTATCGGAGGTCAAATGTTGGATGTCCCTAAACTTCTTACTCCTTAATGGCAACAAAACTGAGATGCTGATTGTACGACCAGCTAGACATAGGCATCTGTTTGAGAATAGTAATTTTGATAGTTGTGTAATCTCCCAGAGCCCATACGTTAAAAACCTTGGGGTAAAATTCGACCCTACCCTCTCATTCGAGTTGCATATTAGGAGACCACTAAAACAGTGTTTTATCATCTTCGCAATATTGCCAAGATTCGACTCATGCTAACAGTGGCAGACGCAGAAATTTTAGTACATGCCTTTGTATCATTGAGAATTGACTATTCTCCTCTTTTCGGGCTTACCTACTGGGCGCACTAAAAAACTACAACTGGTCCAGAATGCTGCTGTCAGAATCCTGACTAAAACTAGGAAATTCGACCATATAACGCTCATCCTATCCTCATTACACTGGCTACCAATTCAGGCAATGTGTGACTTCAAGGTGCTTCTACTTGCATATAAATCTTGCAATCATCACATGGGATGGCGCTGTCCTACTTATCAGATCTGATCAAACCATATAAATCACCACGCGCCCTCAGATCACAGGAGGCTGGCTACCTGTCTATCCCAGCAGTCAAAAAGAAAACTGCAGGTAACAGAGCCTTTTCTTACCGGGCTCCCTATCTCTGGAACAGTCAGGCTCTATCGAAGTCTTTAAGTCAAGGCTAAAAACCCATTTATTCTCTATCATTTGACCAGCCTTAAGGGAGTGGCTCAGTCTGTTCTCAGATTAAGGCTAGACCAGTTAGCTCATCCTAGCTCAGGGTCCTGATGGATACTAGCATCCTGCCTACATGTCCTATTCTCCTGGTCTACCTGCTCCTGTCCACTGATTTGTCATGTTTGTCTGTGTGAGTGAGAGTGTGTCTGGGTGTGTGTGGGTGTGTCTCCTATCTGTTCCAGGCTGCAGCTCAGCAGAGTTGGTGTCTGGTTGGTCCCCCCTCCTAGGACAATGCTGACTGAGCGGGCGTTTGCGTTCTCCTATCTGGGCAGTGTTGGCGCTTGCGTGGTCCCCTAGTCCTACGATGACACTGACTGAGCTGCCGTTTGCTGTGATCCGCACATCAGATTTCCCACCATAATAAACTTTTATGCATTGTCTCTACGCTGCTTGCCAAAACTCGGCATCTTTTGCACGCCCAACCATCCTGATAGGGGGATCCCTCTCTAAGTAGCCCCTCCCGAGGTTTCTTCCAATTTTTCCCTAAAAGGTTTTTTTTGGGAGTTTTTCCTTGTTAAGGGTCCAAGGTTGGGGGATGTTGTTTACTAACCATTTATTGTTTCACATGTTGGGCACTGTGAAGCCCTTAGAGACTGTAACGGTGATTAAGGGCTATACAAATAAATGTGATTTGATTTGATTTGGACCTGTCAACGGTTGCCTGTAGCCCTCAGTTAGAACCTGATGACCAGGGCCAAAAGAGTCATGAGGGTAAAAACTCCATCCCCCCTCCTTGTGTCAGCCTCAGGCAGCTCCTCCCAGGTCCATCTCTCCATGCCTCACCTGCCAATGTTCCTGCTGCCCCTGCCCCCTCATCACCACTACCGCCACTGACTCAGCCACCACCACACTGATCATCTGCAACTCTATTGTTAAGGATGTCTCCCTGCCCCTTTCCACTGGCCCATCTAAGGCCTTCTGCTTTTCTGTGCTCTGGTTCTGGACTTGCAACAGAGACTCCCCACCATCCTCAACAGATATCCCAATCCTCACACACTCATCTTCCATACTGGCACTGATGACATCAGGTCACGTCAGTCAGAGTTGTTGAAAGCAGATTTCCTCCACCTCATCTCCACTGGTCTTAGGATCATTGTCTCCGGCTCTGGCCCCCTAACCATCCACCAGGGGATTGGAGAGGTGGTCCAGACTGTTTTCATTACACACCTGGCTCCATAGGCACTGTGTTGGGATAGGACTGCCTTATATAAACAACTTTGAGGCCATTGGTCCTTAAACGGGACGGCCTCCACCCCAACAGGATAGGGGCTCAGATGCTGTCGGAAAACTCCTGCCTCAGAGACTGATACAATCACAATGACCCCTGCCCTTCATTTTCACCTTCCAGTCACATAGGTAATAGCATTCGGGGGTGGCTGTGGCTCAGTGGTAGAGCAGGTTGTCTAATGATCACAAGGTTGGCGGTTCGATCCCCAGCTCCTCCTGTCCACATGTCGAAGTGTCCTTGGGCAAGACACTGAACCCCAAATTGCTCCCGATAGTCAGGCCAGCACCTTGCATGGTAGCTCACTGCCATCGGTGTGTGAGTGTGTGTGTGAATGGGTGAATGACAGGCATATATTGTAAAGCACTTTGGATAAAAGCGCTATATAAATGCAGCCATTTACCATTGGTGTTTCTGATGGGCCAAATAATTCTGTAAATAGGGCTGGTGGTGTAAACAGACAGAACCTCAGTCCATTGTATCAGCTCCCCCAGCAATGACAATTTCCGATGAAGCTAGCTCTCCTAAATGTGAGATCCCTTTCTAATAAGAGTTTTATTTTAAATAATTGTATCTCCTCCGTCCTTTTAGATTTAAGCTGAAGCCTGGTGATCATGGCCAGCTGTCCAAACTATGTCCCCCCAATTATGAGTCCTGTGACTTTTCTAGCTCTCTCAGGGCCAGTGGCCGTGGTGGAGGTCCAAATTGGAATTTGGAATTCGACCAGCCTTAACTACGTTCTATCTTGAGTACATGTTTGTCACCAAAATCACACATTATTGGAGACTAAGAATAAGCCCACACCTTCATGTGTGACCAATTAATAGGTTGTTAAAACGTCACTATATAAAGGCTGTAGCAGTGTGTAATGCTGTGGCCAAACCTCAACCTGTTTGCTGGAGGCACCAGGGTCTTCATAGTCACACCCCAACCAGGCTACTTAGGGTTGTGTCAAAATCCATTTATGGTAAATTGTGGGCGAGGTCATAAGGCTTGTGCACATATGCACAGATGATTGAGATTTACACAAAAAACTTTTAACATGCGTACGCAGGGTTTTATTAATCTGACAAAAAGACTGTGTTTTATGCAAGTTTTATGCATCTGGCCCCTGGTCTCGATCCATTGATCCTTAGTAACTATAGGCCTATTTCAAAGTTGCCCTTTATTTCTAAATTCTAGATAAAGTTGTATCAATCCAACTTCTAGTATTGGAAAGAAACAACATACTTGAGAAATTAGTGCGGTTTCCCCAAGCAGCACAGCACCAAACTACCCTTCTCAGGGTCGCAGGATTGTACCTTTGCATCTGGTTTTAATCATTACCTTTTTTTAAATGTGTTTCTTGTTAAGCACTTTGTAACATTTGTTTCGAGAGGCCTTTATAAATAAAGTTATTGTTATTATTATAAAGGTATATGACGTTGAATAAACTCATCATACTATCTGTGGTTCTAGTCTGTTTGTGGGTCTGTCTGCCTGTTAACCTATCTAATCTTCTGTCTCATTCAGTTGGTTACTGGATGGTTTTAGATCAGTACAAAAGTAGTCAGGGTTTGAAATTGACTTTTCATCAACCAACACAAACAAACTTTTTTCAAACCCACCATGGCAATATTAAAATCTCCCTTTCACATTCAGCGTTGTAGGTGGAATTCTGGATGGAGTGCTGAGGGATATGACTAGCCTTTGGACAGTAGGCCTCTATGTTGTGTCAAAGCTGAGCCTTAGTGACTCACCTGAAGCTGCATGACCACGTAGTTGAATTTGTCATTTCTCCCACAGCCAATAAACTTACAGACATGGTTTTTACCTAGAAAAAGAGAAAAAGACAACAAAATCAATAAAGGTACATGCAGGTAGTGACCAGGGTGAAGTAGGTGATAACATTCACAATCCAGTTGATATAGAATGACTATAACCACGTTATAGTTTGGTGTCAGTAGCATTAATCCTCAGCTCTACACACTGGACCATCTACTGTTGTACAAGTTCAAACTGACTCTGCATAAACTTTCAGTCAGAACATTGACTTGGACACATTCATGTTTTCCAGTCATCACTGTTATGACCATTCACTTGAGCATATAGTAAGTCACCATTACTCATCATATATCATTATTCTAATCACTGATAGCCTAACGAATGAGTCAGATCCATCTACTGCTTCCTGACCTCCGCCTCACTGTTAATTATTAATCAGTAGTCAGCTGAAGTCAGTTATGAGCTGAAATCTGCTTTATGTCTGGAGACATCAGGTCAGGTCACGCCCAACCGTCCTGGTAGGGGGATCCCTCTCTGAGTAGCCCCTCCCAAGGTTTCTCCCAATTTTCCCAGTGAGGGTTTGTGGGAGTTTTTCCTTGTCCTCTCTGAGGGTCTAAGGCTGGGGGATGTCGTGTACTAACCATTTATTATTTTCACATGTTGGGCACTGTGAAGCCCTTAGAGACTGTAACGGTGATTAAGGGCTATACAAATAAATGTGATTTGATTTGATTTGATGTAACTCAGGCTTCGAACACAAGGAAAACGATGAGTGTACATGGTGTGGAGCCCCAGGTCAGGGATACAGCTCCACTGGGATTCAGCACCAGGGATAGCACCCAGTCCCACACAGGAAGCAACTGGGCTAGAGCGTGGGAGGAGGGATACATTCCTGCCCTGGTCTGGCAGAGGTGGAGATGAAGCAGCTGATGACCATCAGCAGCACCGTTTCTAAGCCATGCCAGATGTTTCAATCAGTATAGAGGAAGTTGGTTGCAAGAGGGTGAGCAGACCGAATCTCTGTGGTGTGACTTGGATTGACTACTCCTGGAATGGTGCTTCCCCTGACAGCTGCTCCGCCCCTCGTCCATGCACTCCATGGTTGGAGGTGGTGGCCACGAGCAAAGGAAGAGGACTTAGCCAAGTAGCTACTGTCCCACTCCCCACAATCAACCACTATTTGGCCCTTGCAGCTCTGGATGGGGACCTGTCAATGGTTGCCTGCAGCCCTCAGTTAGAACCTGATGACCAGGGCCAAAAGAGTCATGGGGGTAAAAACTCCATCCCCCCACTGGTTTTGACAAGTGCTGTATTGAGTGTATGCCCGGAAACCCAACCTGCTGAGGAGAGACACGACGGCGGCTTGGATTACAGATGCACAGACTTGGAAGCTGAACAACTCCCCTGCTATCCTTCCATTTCTCACTCCCTGCCCTTTGTGTGTTTTCCTAGGTCAAGGGAACCCTCGACACCAGAGAGAGAAGAACCCCCTGCCCGGGAAGAGTCTCAGTTTCCCTTCGTCCTCACTCCCTTTCCCCCACATTATTAATAAAATGCTTTTGTTCTTCTACCTCAAACCCAGGACTAAAAAACCCAAGTTTTTCTCAAATTTAAAGTGGCACCACAGAGCCAGGTGCCACAATGGTAACAGAGCACCTTGGTGATTGACTTTGTAGTTGTTTCATCAGACCTGAGGCACAATGTTCTGGACACTCTGGAGAAGAGAGGGGCTGAGCTGTCATCATCTGGTGGTGAGTTGGATCAGATGATCAGATTCATCCTGAAATGCTGGAGGCTATGGATATTGATGGTCTGTCGGGAACAGTGCCCTAGGATTGGCAGACAGGGGTGGTGGTCCCCATTTTCAAAAAACGGGACCGAAGGGTTTATTCCAAATATCGAATAATCACACTGCTCAGGCTCCCTGTCAAAGCCTATGCCATGGTGCTGGAAAGAAGGCTCTGGCTTCTAAATTATTTAATTGAGGGGTCATGGGAATTTACTATAACTGTCTACATGTGTTTTGTCAATTTGGAAAAGGATAAGGACCATGTTCCCCAAGGTATCCTGTTGCCACTGCATGGAATGGATGGATGGATGGACAAAAATGTTAAAAATCAAGCAGATGCTTAAGACCAGCAGCAGTTAGTTATGAGATTCCAATTATTCTCTGGGTGATTTCCATTTCAGGAGTAGTAGTTTAGCCTTATGGTTAGAGAGACTGTCCTGTAACTGGTAGGCCATTGCATTAGCCAGTGTGTCCATTCATGTTGATGTGTTCTGTGAGAACGCTTTTGAAGTGGCAAAAAACACTTGGTTTTTCCTTTAACCCCTGTTCCAGTTTTCTATTGTTTTTACCACCTGGAGCGTGCGGGTGCAGTTTGTCAGACTCGCAGCCTTCCTTCCAAATAAAATCCAAAAAGAGTTTACCGTTCACTGTTGCTTAGAATTTATTGCAAAGAAAACATAACATGAAATAAAATGCACGGGGTCAGGGCTGAGCATGAGGCTGAGGCTGAGGTCAATGACGGTATCTGCTGTCACCCGCCTTCCCCGCCATGGGCAATGCGCACCCATAAATAGGACAGTACCCTCGCCACCTGTAGAGGGTGCACACTCGCAACACAAATGTATAAATAAATTATGCAAATAGAAATAAACTTAAATGCGGCTCCTACAGCTTTCAATACTGTAAGGTGGCATCAGTAAACAGCCACAGTCAGCCTGTGATGCTTTATACTAAAGGGACAAGAGAGAAAAAAGATCTAATGTTTGTGAGTCCAGCACTCACCAACCAGAAAGTCTGTCCTTGTTCAGGAGACTCTTTTGGATTTCACTCTTAAGTCTTGGTCACATCTGATTTTGTCCAACAAATTGTCTTCACACTTTGGATGGAAATGGATCTGACATGTGATAGGGCGGGCATTTCACAATTGGCTGCTATGCTCGGTGGAAGTGGTAACTACTTAGCTATTAGCTACTAGCATGCCACTTAGCTAGTATCACTAGGGCAAATGTACCATCTAATCCTGCTTCACGGTTGACTGCAAGCCACACTGAATCTCTTCTTAACTTATCTTTGTACTCGGCTAGAGTGGTGTTGTATAAAATGTGATGATGTGACATTGCCATGATTACAGACTCCTGCATATTTCTTTAAGAGGTCAACATGCCCAAAGCAGCATTTCTATTGACTGGCCATGCAAAGTCACAGGTCACCACAAGTGGCAAAATTATTTTACAACTGGAAATTACGTTTTTTTATTTACCCTTCACGTGGATTTCAATGTTAGTGACTGAGTTTTTGCGCATTTTGTTTCGACTGCACCTCTAAGATTCAATTCATCACATATTGTGTGGAGATTTCCCACCAGTGACCATACTGACACCAGAATTTAATTTGGACAAAGAGGATGAATCTACAGCAATCCAGTTAGTGGGGTGGGACACTATTTTTTGTTGCAGCTCCATTTCCTGATTTAAGCTGATAAAATGGCTGCATTTTTACATTAAACTCTCATTAAACTACTTTAAACAGCGGCATAAATAATCAAAATCTGAAGGACTATGCATAGACAAGAAATAGTGGTCTTACCCTGCAGCTTCTTCAGCACCGCCACCTCCATCTTCAGAACCTGTTTGGGTTGCTGGGCCGACTCCACCTTCAGAGCAACGTTCTCTCTCGTCAGCAGATCCAAGGCCTCGTAGATCTCCCCAAAACCCCCTCCACCGATCTTTTTCAACTGAGACGGGGAAAGGATGATGGAGACTGTATTAGTTTGGTTTATTTATCTGAGCATAAAAATGATATAACTAAGTAAATTATTTATATAGCACCTGTCAAAACTGGGATCACAAAGTGCTCCAAAAATGAAAGGAGCGAAAACAATATAAAAGAAATAAAAGAGACACCGATGACATACCATGACAGACATTAACATCTGGGGAAATCTGGGGAAAAAGGTGAGTTTTGAGACGTTATTTAAAACACACAGCTGTGATTGCTGATCTCAGCTCAGTGGGAGGCTTTTCCAAAAACACACAAATCCCCCCGATCTCCTAAACCGTCCTGTCTCTCTTCACTGTGAACTATCAAATAAAGGCACAAATTATCTGAAAATTAAAAATCTCAAAAAATAAATCTTTCAATGATGTATAAAGGAGCCATACTGATTAGTATGGAGCTCAAACTGTTTCAAAAGAAGACACAAACAAATGTCACACGACTTGTGTGTAAAACAAATAAATTCAGAGTGATTTTCATCTGTAACCCATCATTTGAAAAAATGTAAACTGACTTGTAATTGTGACTTGTGAATAAATGCCTTTACTAATTTATCATAATTTGGATAAGAGCATCAGCTAAATGTGAGATCGAATGTCAGTGCAGAGTGCCTTTGTAGCTATAGAAACAGTAAAGTGCCCTGAAAGCCTGTTGAAGCCGAACCATGGCAGCAAAGTGGATAAGGCAAATTGATCAGCCAAGTGCAAACAGCCTGTAGTTTCAGCACTGCACTGGGATCTGCTACAGTCTGATTGCCTATGACAGGCCAGGCCAAGTGACCTAGGAACTGGATTACGCAATTTCTTATTGCAGGAAACTAAAACTTTCCACAGTACAATGCATTGCAATAAAAAGGCTATTGCACCATAAAATGATAGCACAGAATGAAGACATCCGAGCTTCTTGCAGCTGGACAGACCTGAGTTTACTCTGAACTTTGTACAATTGACTACAATCTCATATGAGTCAATTATCAGTTAAACACCAATACTGGTTGTCGCTCTTATTCTGAAAACCTGAAAACCACTTTTATCATACATACCAATTATGGCAATAAGATCAGAGCCAGAAACAGGACAACTAAGTTGGATAGATCATGACACCTTTTCAAACCCCATTGTAGAATTTCAAAAATACATGGACATCAGTGAGAGTGCAGATTGTTCTTTTGTCAAACAGCAGCGATATGCATTAAACTGTAAATGCTCAACAAAAGTGAGATAGGTGTGATGGGGATAAAGAGGCATCCTGACTCACCACTTTCCATCGTTCTTTGACCAAGCAGTTTGGTGGCAGGATGTCCGCCTGCTCGGCTGTCCCATTCATGTTGGCGTTGTCCTGGAGGCCCGGTACTAGGCACTGCATCTGCCAGCCAGACAGAACACGAGCAGCTCCCAGTTTGAATGAGCCATTTATCTACAAGGAGGAAGGAAGAAGGGTAGGAAGGAAGGAAGGAAGGAAGGGGATTCAACAGGACACCAGTTAGTTTTAAGGAACAGACCCTTTAACCTTTATTTCTGCAGGGAAGGTTGACTGAGCTCCATGCTCACATTCATACTGAGAGCTGCCCAGTACAACCACAGTCTTCTACTGGTTCCACTGGGAGCTGACCAGTACAACCACAGTCTTCTACTGGTGGCCACTGGGAGCTGACCAGTACAACCACAGTCTTCTACTGGTTCCACTGGGAGCTGACCAGTACAACCAGTCTGCCACTGGTTCCACTGGGAGCTGCCCAGTACAACCCCAGTCAGTTGTAGCAGATAGAACAGGCATTATAAATGGCTTGTTGCCATTAAAGGCCATTCTTCTAGCTGGATCAGGCTACTGCTGGGGGGGGGGGGGGGGGGGGGGGGGGGGGGAATTTGCAGTGATGGCATTTGCAGTTACTGGAGCAAATATCATGTTGACAGCAAATATCATGTTGACAGAGGAAGCGAGCTGGACTTGCCTCTCTAGTTTCACCCTGACAGGAACTGGTGGTGGGTGTTGGGATATCAGCTAGACAACCATCTACTTGACCTGGTATACTAGTCAGACTGACAGACAAGGAAATACTACAGTAGAACAGTAGTACTGCAGTATACCTTAGTCAAGGTACTGTAACAGTGTTGAGCTAGATGACTGAGTTTCTTACTTTCATAGCTAGCGCCTAAAACTACAGCCTACTTGTTAATTTAGCAACTAACATGCATAGTGACTGGTCACATTAACCAGTAGACACGAAGTCACTGGTTTAAACAGGCTGGCTGATTTGACAGTGCTGCAAACATATTTGCCATGAATGGTTATCAGTTTTGGATTTGTGGGGTAAACTTTAGGTTCAAAGTGAAGCATGTCAGTCCCCAAACCATGCTATTCTGCATGCAATGCCACAGACCATCAGTTGTGCATGCAGAGCTCAGCTGGACTGGGGATAATGCAGTTTGTCAGTTGTGTTTCCAGTCATACCAGCTCTGATAGAGGACTAAACAGACTGGGAGGGGGCTTCTCAACATCTGCAGTGATACAGCACCTTGCCGGGCAGGACAACAGCATCCATCTATCAGTTTTAGTGTGATTAGTGGCTGGAAGACGCTGCAGCACTGTTAATGTAGTGAAGCCTGGTGCAGTCACTGCCAGAGCCAGCAATACACTACCGAGCTGCCACACGGGCGAGACCACAGCATTTCCCCATATAGTCTATAATAGTCATAGACATAGTATATCATAATATTACATAGTAATAGTACAGTGTAGTATTATGTATATAGACTAATATAGTCTAGGACAGCATACTATATAATATAGTACAGTATAGTATAGAGGACTTTCAGGTGACAGAACCCCGCCCCCTCTGGCAGCCATATTGGAGGTCCTCAGCTCTGAACAGCTGGTTGTGTTTCTTCTCAACCGAATTGAATCTTCATGGTTAATTTCTGTCTGTTTCTACTGAACTGATCATTTCATCACTGATACATCTGATTGATTTAGTGTTTAGATCATGTAGCTTGTTAGCTAGCTAACCATAGTATCTGGTCAGCTAACCATCACTGTCTTGTTGTTAACACATCTGATTAGCACACTAGCTAACGTATCTAGTAGAAGCTAGCATTAGCAGTGGCTAGTAGTCCCATGTTAACAGTAACTAAACTAGCCTGCTGGCTAGTTAGCTAGCTACCAGTTTGTTCAGGTGAACTGAGCTGACTCTTCTCCAGCTCCAACTCAGAGTGTTTTGGAGTAGAGACTAGGGCTAAAGACAAGACAGTTTACTGAGTCACAGTAACCTACATTTGGAGACAAATCTACCTGATCACACTGTTCACTTTTACTGAGAACGTTACTGGATGATCTACAGACACACCACAACAACCTGGTTCAGATCGATTTAGACATTATAAACTAACAGACATGATGGATCAGACCAGGGGCCAAATGCATAAGACTTTGTGTAAGTGTTGAAGCAGGAAACAGGAAACAGGAAACCCTGCATACGCCTGTTCATACGTGTTTTTTCCTGATGAATCTCAATCATCCAGGAAATGTGTGCACGAGCCTTGTGACCACGCCCACAATGTACTATACTATAAATGGCTGTCGTTATTTTAGTTTTGATAAGAAATGGCGGAAGCACTGGTGAAGAGTGTGAAGTGCAAGTTGAAGTAATGGAAACGTCTTTGCTCCTGTCTTACAAACTAAATACAATATGTTGAATAGTTCAGAGCCCCGAACCCAACGAAGGTAAGAAGAGGTGTGATTACAAGGAGAGGAGGAGGAGAGAGGACCCAATGGAGGAGGAGAGAGGACCCAGTGGAGGAGAGGAGAGGGGACCCAGTGGAGGAGGAGAGGGGACCCAGTGGAGGAGGAGAGGGGACCCAATGGAGGAGGAGAGGGGACCCAGTGGAGGAGGAGAGGGGACCCAGTGGAGGAGGAGAGAGGACCCAGTGGAGGAGGAGAGAGGACCCAGTGGAGGAGAGGAGAGAGGACCCAGTGGAGGAGAGGAGAGAGGATCCAATAGAGGAGAGAGGACCCAGTGGAGGAGAGGAGAGGACCCAGTGGAGGAGAGAGGACCCAGTGGAGGAGGAGAGAGGACCCAGTGGAGGAGGAGAGGGGACCCAGTGGAGGAGAGAGGACCCAGGGGAGGAGAGAAGACCTAGTGGAGGAGAGAGGACCCAGTGGAGGAGGAGAGGGGACCCAGTGGAGGAGAGGAGAGAGGACCCAGTGGAGGAGAGGAGAGAGGACCCAGGGGAGGAGAAGAGAGAGGACCCAGTGGAGGAGAGGAGAGAGGACCCAGGGGAGGAGAAGAGAGAGAACCCAGTGGAGGAGAGGAGAGAGGACCCAGGGGAGGAGGAGAGGGGACCCAGTGGAGGAGGAGAGAGGATCCAGTGGAGGAGAGGAGAGAGGACCCACTGGAGGAGGAGAGCTGACCCAATAGAGGAGAGAGGACCCAGGGGAGGAGGAGAGGACCCAATAGAGGAGAGTGGACCCAGTGGAGGAGGAGAGAGGACCCAGCGGAGGAGAGGAGGAGAGGGGACCCATTGGAGGAGGAGAGGAGGAGAACTGACCCAATAGAGGAGAAAGAACCCAGGGTAGGAGGAGAGGAGACCCAGTGAAGGAGAGGCGAGAGGACCCACTGGAGGAGGAGAGGAGGAGAACTGACCCAATAGAGGAGAGAGAACTCAGGGGAGGAGGAGAGGAGACCGAGCGGAGGAGGAGAAGAGACCCAGGTTGGTTTGGTTTGTCTCCCAGTTTGGATCTTGTTGTAATCAGACTCAATAAAACCTCATTTTGTTACCAGATTCTGATCTGGTGCCTCCAGAAAACAGCTTGAGGTTCAGGAGAGATCCAGTGTGTGATCCATTACGTTACAGCCTTTATATAGTGATGTCATAACAACATATTAACGGGCAACTCTTACTCTCCAATAATACTAATATCAATATTAGTCTTAGTGTGAATTTAGTGGACTCAGAAGACGGCGTCGGCTACGCATGATGTGAAAGATGTGAACTGGTTCTCACCGCCGGTGTCAGTAGTGTGGAAAGTGGCGTCCGCATGGTTTCTACATTTGGCCCCTGGTTGGTAAACTCCAACACATCTGTAGTCCAGAATAGTATCACATAGTATAGAATAGTATTATGTATAGTATAGTAATATAAAGTATAGTGTAGTACTACATAGTATAGTACAGTACATTATAGTAGGGAAATGCTGTAGTCCAGCAGTGAAATGTGTCTCAGCAGCAGAACAGTGAAATATACTGACAAAGTTCTTCCTGTAGTTTCAAACCGCAGTCTGCTGTCAATCAACTAATGGAGTGTGTGTGCGCGTGTGTGTGTGTGTGTGTGTGTGTGTGTGTGCTGGGGGTGCTATGCCAGAAGCCAGGGGTTTGCATTCCAGTTGGTCTCTGATGAAACTGGCTGAGAAGCTGCTCACCATAGTTATGAGCTCCTGGAAAACCTGACGGTTTACAACAAATCCTGAGCGGGACAAAACCCTTCCTCTGTCAGCCTACGAGCCAGAACAGAGGCAGACGTTAAGGGGGCGGAGCAACGACCTCCTCAGCCTTACCAAACCCACCAGTATGACAACTTCCTGTACATCTGAACACAGAACACAATGAAAATGAACACAAGGTGATCATTAACAGACAGACAGACAGACAGACAGATGAATGGATGAATAGATGGATTGATGGATGTGAATATGAGGCTTCCAGACTCAAGAAAAGATGGATGTTGGATTAGCTGCTCCCAGATCAGCCTCTGAGTTTGGGCTGTTGCCAAAAGGAACAAATCTCAGCAACTATTACATTTTACACATTCAACTGTTATTCTATCAAAACACTTCAAATGAATGGATGAATTGATGGATGGATGAACGACATTGGTTATATATGGTTATGTGACATCATTGGTCTACAGATCCAGTATCAGTAGAGAATCTTTCCCTCTGCAGTCCTCCTTCCTCCTGATCAATAAACTTGGCCCCGCACCATGAATCAAACATATCTTAATCCAATATATGAATAAATTCTATATTGAAAGTATTAAAACAGATTAAGATATATTTATATAATAAAGCAGGAACAGACGTTCGTCTGGTTTACACCCACTTTCTGACCTGACGTCATGCCTGATGGCTGTGGTCCGGATCAGATAAACCCGGTCCGGATCAGATCTACCTGCTCCGGATCAGATCTCTCCAGTCCGTATCAGACCTACCTGGTCCGGATCAGCTCTACCTGGTCCGGATCAGATCTACCCAGTCGGGATTAGATCTACCCGTCCCGGATCTACTTGGTCCGGATCAGATCTACCCTGTCCGGATCAGACCTACCTGGCGCACAGTCCGCTCCTTTTCCGTCTTTTGGGAATCTTCATTTGGGATTTTATTGTGGCACAAACCGCCCTCACCCAGAAAACCCACCGTTCCTCTGAAACGGGCCGAAAGCGGCCTCAGACCACCAGGACTAAACCACCATTTCACCTGTGCGCTACCGAGCTGCTCAGTCCTGTGAACTGTTCAGTATTACGAACCAGGTTCAGATCAGGCGTCCGGGGAAAAACAGGCCTGCTAATTTTACAGCAGATGGACGCACCGAGCCGAAAACACAGAAAGACATCTTTTATTTTCATCAAAGTCCCAACAGCCTTAGTATCCCGTTAAAATAACACTGTGGTTATTAATCTGCTCATCCCACTGACGGTACCGACGATGCAGATTATCATCTGCTGCCTCTCAATAATAAAACCTGGTTAGCAGGTCGGTAGAAAGCCCGAGACCCCGTTCAGACAGGCGGTCTGTAGGTGTCAGGTTCTCCGGCTCCTGCCCGTTTGTCCGCACTGCAGCTCTGCCTCCAGCAGCGTCAAGCCGTATCAACAACACAGTAACACAACATCCTGTCAGTACTTTCAAAATAAATCTCTCTTTGACGAACATGTGTTGCCACGTTTGGAGTGATATAAACTACAAATGTACAAATAAACCTTAGATTTACCCGACCATGAGACACTTTCATCAGGAAATATACACCATAACACAATATATACAATATACACAATATAATGTGTCTATTTTACAGCTATGATTTCACCCCATATTCAATAAAATGATTCCACTGAATATTTTTAATATGATTTTTGATGTTCTGTTCACTGCAATACTTTTTCCCCTGGAAGTGACAACGTTTCAATTTTACTTTTGAAGGCAAACTCGCCTTACGTCCAATTTTCTGTGTAACTGTGGTACCTTGATAATGTTCTGCAGACCAGTGGTGTCAAGTCTCACACACTTATACAAGAACATATCAGAAGCAAGGCAATTTTGCCTTCAAAATAAATGCATGCATTTTGTCATTTCTGGGGGGAAAATAGCATAATTAAAGATTGTAGCGTATATTACAAAAAATCATATTGAATGTGATTTTTGTGCTGCCTCTAATTAAATTGACTTTTTCAGGATGGTAGACATACTTTCAAATAGGCCTACATATGACATCTTGTGTTGGCATATGGTTATGCAGGTATCCTGTGAAAAGGTAATTTTAAAAAATGACTTTATTTTCATTACTACAGATTCCACCTTAAACATATTCTTAATTTTCACTATGCAGCCTATGGGCCTCAATAAGGCTTTTATTTTGAACATACCGACAGGACGTCCTAAAATGTAATCTGTCTAATTTGGCAATGGTGCGGAGACCCTTCTTTATCTAATAAGAGACGTTGTGGACGACAGGTGGCGCTGTTCAGCCCCTGGGCCCACCTTAATCCAGCCTGTCCGGATGGCAGGCCGACAGTCTCAGCCATACCGTTTATTCTAATGTTATTCTAATGTTATTATAAAGTTAAACATAATAATATCAATGTTATTGTCACGGTAGAAATTCTGATAACCCGCTCACCGTCATCAATCGAGCGATACTCCGACAGGAACCGGGCGGAAGCCGCAGGCCTGCATCTCCTCACAACAACAAAACGCTCATCACAGTCTAGTGAACGGTTTCCACTAGATATTCCATAACATTATATAAGACATGTTCTATATTGTTCTATCGGCCGACCGGACAAAGAGCAGAAATCCAATGAACATCCTCCGGCCTCCGGAGGCTGCAGACACATAACGACCTCCAACCGGATTTACCGACCGGATTTATTTTTCTGTTGTTATTCTGCAGATTAACGGAAGAATGAAAATTATTATTATTATTTCTTACCTGAATGTTGTGTTCCGTCCAGATGACAGAGAGCTGAAGATCCACTCCCTCTCCTCCATGTCTACAGCATCAGCACCACATACACAGACACGCGCGCGAGCGCGCGCGCACACACACATTCCTCAAACTCCATACTGCCCCCTATTGGTACGGAGCCTTTTCTTCTTAAAAGTGAAGTACATTGTATTCCAGCATCATGTCTGTAAATGCTTGGAGGCCCGACATACACTTATTGCACATCTACATCACATAATGTTTAGAGATATGTTTCAAAATATACAAAAAAAAATAGACCACAATTATTTCTACACAAATGATATTCCACTGGAAATATATTTTCAGTGAGCAACATATTTTTTGAATATATTTTCAGGTATATGTCATCAACACAGCAAAGACATAAACTTTATTTCTGGGATACTAAATATTTAAAATAAATATTTAAGCTCATAATTGTTAAGGTTTAAAAGACAAAACATTGTAAATCCATCTAAATGCATTGACTTAACACCATCCGGTGGAAGATGAAGCTTCAGACTTTCCAGCATGGAGAAGTTATATTTGTTAATATATTATTATCAGTAGGTTTATTTGTGCTGCTGTTTGTTTGCATATTTTTTATTTATCTTGTAAAGCATTTTATTGCACCGTTTTGATAAATTATATTATTATTGGTTCAAGATGATCTACTGGGTGTGTGTGGGCGTGGCCTAGGTAATAATGGCATATAACTCATGTTGGTATTAAACGGCATTAGGCCTTGAACTGTGGAATCTCCACAATCTCCACCTCCACTATAGTTATTGTTCTCCTGCCATTCCTCAATGTACTGTGAAATGATACATGCTAGAGACTGGAAATACTGCACAGTGATTGTAAATACTTCTCAAACAAGTATGTGCTGTATTTAAAGATCAACATTTTAAGCATTTGAAATGCTGTTACACTGTAAGTGTGATTGATTTTTTATTCTCCTGTGTTTGCTCACTACCAAACTTGGTACACACCCAAAGGAGAGTGACAAACACTTTGTAACCTTTCTCCATCAAAATCAGACAAACAATATGGCCTGCCATCAACCAATCAACTTGAACGACGCGCAGACCTCCCAAACCTCAACAACTAGTCAGTTACGTCTGTTGTCCTGTCAATAGGGTTAGGTCTGTTGTCCTGTCAGTAGCTACAGTACTACTATGTTAGTCTGTTGGTGGTCTGTTGTTCTGTCAGTAGCTACTGTATGTTAGTCAGTTAGTGGTCTGTTGTCCTGGACCATGTGTCAGTAGCTACTGTACTACTATGTTAGCCTGTTAGTGGTCTGTTGTCCTTGTGTGTACCATGTGTGTCAGTAGTTACTGTACTAGATAATATAGGAATTAAAACAGCATTTCCATCCAGGAAGAATTTTCTTTATCTGAAAAATATTGATGTGTTGTTTTTCATAGGGATACAAAAAATAGAATAGTAGCTCAGACTGTGGGATTATTACCTGTTCATACTGTTTAAATATTGCACTGGATAAGCATCATGTTTAAACAGTACAGTTGTTGTAATGTGGCAGTATGAAATTATATTAATGTAAATGTAGAAATTATATTGGGAGATTTGTTCCATTAATATTTCTATGTCTATACAGAGCTGAAAATGGGGTTTGAAAAGTTCATGTTTGAAGGAGCATCTGGATCGTGGTCATCGGCGAAGTCGTCAGGGCTGAGGTCAGCCTCAAACATGCGCTGTAATAACCCGTCCACCGTCCGGTATCCTGGTGGGAAACAGAGACAGATGGTGACAGATGGTCAGCTTGGTTATCTTTCCTGCAGGTTTCATTAATCTGTCATCACTGTACTTTGGTTTTAGCACTGAGAAACAACTAAAATAAACTACACCAAACTAAATTAAAGCAATTAAACCACACTAAATTAAACTGCACTAATAATGATAATAATAATAACAATAATAGCATTTTTCAAAACACTGTTACAAAGTGCTTAATAAAATAATCAAGTCTAAAAAGTACAGAGTTAAAATAGAATAACAATCATAATGGAGTGTGCAAAATGGAGCAACACAAAATAAAAAATGGAAGTAAAAGTTAAATAAAGAAACAATAAAACACAACATAAACATAGAAATGAGTCTAACGATGAGATAAAAGGTCAGCAGAGGACAAGAAGGACCTTATTTTGGAAATGTTATTGAGATGGAGGAAGCAGGACTGCACCACTTCTTAACTTGGATATCAAGTCGAAAATAATACCAAGATCTAGCAGTGGGCTTGACATTGGCTGACAGGGTACCGAGTTGGTCCTGGATAAATTTAGTCGAATTTGGAGGGCCAAAGAGAATTATCTTGTGTTTGTTCAGCTGCAGAAAGTTCTGGGTCATCCAGCATTTAATATCTGAGACAAGCCCTAGAGTGGGTTAAGTTGCTAAAATCACTGGTTTTAGGGGTATATACAGTTGGCTATCATCTGCGTAGCAGTGGAATAAAAAAATATGTTTGTGAAATTCCTCAAGTAGAGGACTGGATTGGCTGGACTGAGTAGAGCTGGAGCTAAAACCTGCAGGACAATACATACATTATCTACTGTCTGCTCCTTACTTTTTGAAGCGATTTTAAACATCAGGGGAGGTTTTCTCGTTGCTGATTGGCCGGTTCCCAGGTTGTTGTCATTGGTTTCCATGGCGTCCATCAGGTTTTCTTCCAACTGCTCCCTGGTTGACAAAAATAATGTCAACAAGAAACAATTACACAGCTGTGTGTATATAGGTTTGTTTTTTTGTGTGGGTGTTTGCTTGTGTTTGTGTATGTGTCTATATGAGTGTGTGTGTTTAACATCATGTCCAGGGTGAGTGACAGGTCCTGGTAGTCATGGTAACATACTGTGCCACGCCCAGTTCCAGTTCGTCAATCTTCTTCTCCAGAGAAGTCTGCAGGTCACTCTTCTCCACTGAATACTCCATGAAGAACGCCTCGAGGACGAATGCCACGAAGATGCTGCAACACAGCAGGAGCAACACTTTTGGACGGTCTGGAAACTGATCACTTGTCTCATGTGTATCCCAGTAAAACTCTTTCTGTTGACAGTCTTTTTAGTTTCTGTAAGAGCTGAACCTTACTCATTGGGAGGCTCTCTGGATACTCAGAGCTTCAGCTAAATGAGGAGAATGTAAAATGAAATTTCAGCAGACATACAGTATCAGATATATAGTATCTACATATGACTCCTATATGCTTTTCACACTACACTTAACCCCGGGCTAACGTCTTTCTTAACCCTGGGTTAAGGACGCATTTAACCCCGGGCTAAGCAGCGTTTTACACTTGCATTTTTGAAAGAGGGTTAACACCGCTTTTAACCCTGGGTTAACAAACCCTGCTACGAAACAAACCCTGCTATCCCCGAAACGTGGTGCTAAGAACAATAGTGTGAAACGTTGTGGGGTTAGAATGTAACAGGGGTTAGAATGTAACAGCAAGTTAAACATTAGCATTAAACGTTAACCCGGGGTCTACAAGCTTACAGTGTGAAATCCTGAACACTGAATACCCGGGGTCAATTGTTAGCCCAGGGTTAAAGAAAACTAGTGTGAAACGTGAGATAAGTTAACCCAGGGCTATTATAACCCAGGGTTAAAGTTAACCCTGGGCTAACATATTCAAGTGTGAAAAGCCTACTAGTGTTTGTTTTATCCTGCTTTAAAGGGGAATTCCGGTATTTTTAAAACCTGGGCTCTATTTGTATATATTAATAATTTATACCCCAAAATAGGTACAAAAAGTTTTGGAATTGCTCCGGTAGATCGCCACAGCCTGCAGTCACGAAACGAGCTGCAATGGCTGCAATGTAATCCGCAGGGGCAACTGGGCCCAGATCAAAGTACGTCCACTAAAAGTGCTTGTTTTTGCCACTGACAGACTCAGATTGTTATTTGAAGTGTCTGACAACATTACGGAAAGGATCCCTAGATAGACCTTTGTTAAACCAGAAAACGCAAGTCTCGCTCAAGGAGAAGTCTTGCTCTGAAATCTCACAAGCGAGACTTTCGTTTTCAGTTCAGTTCAGTCAAGATGGATTTGAAAGTCAGTTTAGTCTAATGTTCTGTGATTGACAAACCACTATCCAGCTTGTCCTACTAAACCCCACCCACCCAGCAAACCAGGCAGGTTCAAATTATTATTAGGAAATACATAAATATATTTGCCACAGATTGTCTGTTCAGTAGGGATGTTTCGTGTGGGGATGATGATGTTGATGATATGATGATGCCAATGGTCTTACTTGATGATGATGATGACGACCACAATGTGGAAGAGGATGAAGAAGATCCTGGCAGTTGAGTGGGTGACGGCTGTGAAGCCGCTACTGAGCAGTGGAGTCGCATTAAGGAAACCAGAAACATTAATTCAACTATTTAGTCCAGTAGGAAGGAAGTAGTGTTGTACATTACATTCCAGTCATTTATCAGATGCTTTTATCCAAAGCGACTGACAATAAGTGCATTCAACATAGGTAGAGAACTACTACTCACCAGAAATCGTGAGTGCATTTCCTTCCTAAACAAGCATCTAAGAGCAGAACTAGTGTTAAGGTAAGAGTGCAATAAGTTAGCTACCTACTTTTATTTAAACAAATAAGACAAATAAGCAAGTGCTAAGAGGAAGGGTCAGGGTAGTGTTTCTTGAAGAGGAACGGTCAGGGTAGTGTTTCTGGAAGAGGAAGGGTCAGGGTAGTGTTTCCTGAAGAAGAAGGGTCAGGGTAGTGTTTCTTGAAGAGGAAGGGTCAGGGTAGTGTTTCTTGAAGATGTGGGTTTTCAGCCTGCGGTGGAAGATGTGCAGCGACTCTGATCGGCCCCCAGGGGCCTCGGCGCAACAGGGCAACCCATCGCCTTGAGGCAGCAGAGCGAAGTGGTGGGGGGCTGTAAGGCTTGACCATAGCCTGGAGGTAAGAAGGAGCTGTTCCTTTCACTGTCCTATAAGCTATTGTATTTGCTGCTGCCAGGGTTGGGGGTTCAATTCCCTGTGTAGCTCAATGGATAGAGAAAGGCACTAGCACTGCAGGGTTGGGGGTTTAATTCCCTCTGCCAGCTGTTAGAAGGATATCGTGCCACTGGTTGACAACAGTGAGCTCTACCAGCAGGATGAAGGAGGAGACCACGTTGTTGAAGTTGTTCTTGCAGTAGTTGAGCCTGGCGAAGGCCGAGTTGTTAAGCAGAGGGTTTCCACAGAAGGCTTTCTGTGGGTTGCTGGAGTCGGCCTCAAAAAACTGTATCTTCCCTTTGAAGAGCTCCATCCCCACCATGGCAAATATATAGTAGATCACCTGAGGAGGAAGAGGAGAACATGTCAGCTCTTCATCTGGAAGAGGCAGGTCTTGACACTTTCCTACAACAACACAGTTCTAAAAAGATGCTTTCTTTGTTACCTGATAGAGTGAATTATTTTCTGTCTAATATTTCTACAGGACATCTGCTTTTATAGAGAGAGTCACAACAACATATTTTTTCAATAACAATTTCCATAAACAAGAAGAAAGTTTGAGTTTGAACACTGAAGAATCACTGTTAGCTTTATCGATACCCAACCCTAATCAATATAACATCTCTGTGGATCTAAACAACATATCACCATGGCAACAGGGGCTTGTCTCACAAACCAAGTTCAACATATTCAGGGTATCTTTGCGATAGCTGGCTACACAAAACCCAGTTGTTCCCAGCTAACTAGTCTCATGAAGGCGGTTATCAATTCACTACATCAACCAGGATTTTCCAATCCAGCTATGAGCATGTTCACATAAAAGGGGTGGGGCTTGTAACAAATGATCCTCTTCGGGAAATTAGGTCAGTACAGCATCAAAAGTAATAGGATTCAGCAGAGAAAATGAAATAAAATATAAGCACACAACTAGAATATAAAAATAAACAATAAAAATAGTAAAAATGGTTAGGGTTAACCCTAACCCTAAGAACAATAAAAGCAAATAAAGTAGACTATTAACAACTGTAGCCGTGGTAAGTATGGGAAGGAAATGGATGAGTAACATTTATGTTCTTCTTTCTGTCTTCGCTGCAGCTCGTCTGGTGTTCAACCGCCCCAAGTTCTCCCACAACCTCCTTTATCTGTTCTCTACACTGGCTCCCTGTAGCAGCTCGCATCCAGTTCAAGACCCTGGTGCTAGCCTATAGGGCAGTGAAAGGAACAGCTCCTTCCTACCTCCAGGCTATGGTCAAGCCTTACACCCCCACCCAACCACTTCGCTCTGCTGCATCTACACGGTCACGGCTCTTCTCTGTCCTGGCCCGACAGTGGTGGAATGAACTCCCCACTGATGTCAGGACGGCAGAGTCGCTGCCCATCTTCCACCAGGCTGAAAACCCACCTCTTCAAGAAACACTACCCTGACCCTTCCTCTTCAAGAAACACTACCCTGACCCTTCCTCTTCAAGAGACACTACCCTGACCCTTCCTCTTCCAGAACCACTACCCTGACCCTTCCTCTTCAAGAAACACTACCCTGACCCTTCCTCTTCAGGAAACACTACCCTGACCCTTCCTCTTCCAGAAACACTACCCTAACCCTTCCTCTTCAGGAAACACTACCCTGACCCTTCCTCTTCCAGAAACACTACCCTGACCCTTCCTCTTCAAGAAACACTACCCTGACCCTTCCTCTTAGCACCTGATCATTTGTTTTATTTGTTTAAAGTAGGTAGATAACTTATTGCACTTTTACCTTAGCACTGGTTCTGCTCTTAGATGCTTGTTTGGGGAGGAGATGCACTTAGGACTTCTGGTGACTAGTAGTCCAACATTTAAAGTTGAACTACAGGGCACATAAACTATCAACCTGCACCAAATAATCCATTTAACATGTAGCAGGTACAACAAGCCATATCAGTCATTATAAAACTGACAGTATCCATCCCATGAAAATAAATCAATATAAATTTAACTAAAGGCAGCAACTTACAATGATGAGCTGTCCAAATGTGAGTATTGTTGGTCCAATCTTAATCAGGGTATTGATGATGGTACGAAACCTTACAGAGAACATTCAGATCCACATTGTTAATAATGGACACAGCAGGACATAATGCACAACTTCACAGACATATACTAGCTAGATAACTATGGATGGATAGATCAACAGATTGACAAGGAATAATAAATAGAAGGAACAATAAAAACATACAAGGAAGCAATGAAAAATATGCAGCTTGAATTTTCATATTGGCATTAAGGCACTGCAGTAAATACTCCAACCTTTTGATGCTGTCCACCACTCGTATCAGTCTGAGGACCCGCAGGATAAAGACAATGTCCAGGATCTGCCGGCTGGTGTACCCCCCCGCTAAGACAGGACAATACATTTAGTCAGTTACTAACAGGTTATAACAGCAATATAAACAATATCTCTGTATACTGGGTCATGAGATTAGATCCAAATGGAGTAAAACCACATCAAATCCAGGTGTAAATACACTAAACCAGTTTGGCCACGTTAACAAGAAAGTGTAAATACAATCCACATATAAACACTATGGAAATGTTAATAAACCAAATCTTTGACAGTAACATACTGGTTGACATTGATTATAAGATACTGGTGGAGATGAGGCGTTTTTAGCCAAACTAAACTATAACTAAATGTTACCAGAGGAAGAGATGTGCACTGAAATCTGTGTTTTAAAGTGGGAGAGTGAAATCTGATTTCACTATAAATACCAGATACATTTGAATGTCAGATGTAAATAAATCTTGACACAATCTGGATAGAAAGTCCTGGAAGTAACAACTGGAAGTAAACCCACATAACCCTAACGCCTAACCCGATCCACACACTTCTGCATAATGAAAAAAATAAATAGTACTTACATGATTTCATCGCTGCATTAATGATGGTAGCGATGAGAGCAGAGATGACAATCATGGTGTCAAACCTGGGCAAACATTGATGAGAAAAACAACAGTGACACCAGGTGTTTTTTATCAATGCCCTAGAATCGTCATTTAGTTTCTATTATGACTGGAAACGTAATGAACTTAAATTTAGTTAATCAATCAGATTAAAAAAAACCCAATGATGATCAGTTCTTTTAGTGCTTGATATCTTGGTGTTGTGGTGGAGAGACGGTAAGTTTTAAACCACAGTCTGTGACTAAGACAACAAATTCAACTAACCCACAACATTCACAAATATTCCACATGAACATATAGGACCACATTTACTCAAAACATTGTGAAATATTGAATTCTGTCCATTTTCCATATTTTCTGACATTTACAGTACATATACAACATGTACATGGACTTAGTAAAACATATTGGTATAGATATTAGTAGATATCCTTTAATATATTATCAGATTTATTAATGCAATAACAATATAGCATTAGCAAAACATAAATGTAAATGAGCTCCTAAATATAATTATCAAACATATATTTGCTTATATGTACATACAGATTTGGCAAATGCACACAAAAATGTTCATTCATTCATTCATTGATTCATTGATTCATTCAGTCATTCATCCTTTCCCTCCCACAACGCTTCCCATAGGATACTTCGGGGAACATGGACGTAAGCTTTTTCCAAATCCACAAAACACATGAACACAGGATAAGAAGAAGAAGAAGAACACAACACACACATGCAGGTAGGGTGTCCGTAATGAATGAATCCTCTGCATTTTCCCATCCCCGCCGACCTTCCTCCAGGGGCAGCCAGGAGAAGTGGGCAGCCCTCTTTTGTCTTTCGGCACTGTCAGGGACAGGACAGGATGTTGCATGTTTTTAGATGGGGTTCTTTATAGGAGGAGACCCATGTGAGCACAGGGAGAACATGCAAACTCCACACAGAAAGGCCCAGGAGATAACCTACCTGGGCACCCCAGAGTCAACAGCGCCCCAGGCAGGAATCGAACCCAGGACCTTCTTGCTGTGAGGCAGCAGTGCAAGCATGACCACATGATTATCTGCGAGAGGGTAAAAAGCTGGTCCACTGTTCTGTAACCAGGAAAAAATCCACATTGTTCCTTCTGAATCTAAGGTTCAACAATCTCGTTCAACATTCTCCTATCCTACACCTTGGCATAGACCAAGTGCCCTTGGAGCACCATCCAAGGGCAATCCATGCAGCATTGAAGACAACCATGACAGTCCATCAATACCGCCAACTGAGGTTAGTATTTCCGCAACCCTGCTGAGAATAGCAATGTCCTGCCTTCCCCTCCAGAGTCGCCGAATGGTTTTCCAGAACCCCTTTGATGCCGCCTGGAAGTCATCCACCACAGCCTCTCTAAACTCCTCCCAAGCCTTCTTCTTCATCTTGACAGCCTCCCTCACCACAACAAGAGAACGGGAGAAGCTCGATCAGAGGGAAGAGATGAAATCATTCTGGACAGAGTCCTCCTACTGATGTTCCCAGCAGACCCTCACTACAGGTTTGGGCCTACCAGGTCTGTCCAGGAGCCTCACCTGCCCTGTAATCCAACTCACCACCAGATTATCAGTTGATAGCTCAGTCCCTCTCTTCACCTGAGTGTCCAGGACATGTGGCCTCAGGTCTCACAAAACAACTAAAGTTAAAGTTGATCATTGACCTGTGGTACAAGTAGCTCTGGTACCATGTACATTTCTGAGCCTCCTTGTGTTTGTTATGTATAATCCATGACTAGCACACATGTCCAATAACAACACGTTGCTTGGGTTCACATTAGGGAGGCCATTCCTCCCAATCATGCCCCTCCAGGTAAGTCACTTGTTGCCAACAAGAGCGTTAGGGGTCCGTTAGGTAACCCTAACCCTGGACAACTCTTGAGTAGGAGAGAGACCAGGTGAGGCCAACTATATCTAGTTGGTACTTCTCAACCTCTCACACCACCTCAGGCTCCTGTCCACATTCCAACAGAAAGTTTCCATTGTCATGGTCTCCAACGCCTAGGTCTGCTTCACCACTGCCCTTTGGCTGGTGTGGAATCTGATAAGGGTACACCGTGTCCTCTCTCCTTTTCATGATATTCATGGACGGGATGTCAATGCGCAGTTGAGGTCTGGAGAGTCCAATTGTTTGACATTAGGGTGGCATCTCAGCTGTTTGCAGATGATGTCATCCTTCTGCCTTCACCAGACTGTGATCTCTGATGTGCATGGGAGAAGTTTGCAGTGTGACACAGTCGGGATGAGGATCAGCGCCTCCAAGTCAAGTCAAGTCAAGTTTATTTATATAGACCTTTATCACAAACAAGCCTCAAAGGACTTTACAGGCCTAACTAGGACAGGCTGACAAACAATCAGATCTATGACAGAATCCGTTATCAATTATCAATATAATTATGACAATTATAATGTGAACAGAATATGATCAGAACAAAAGCACATGAGGCGATGGTTCTCTCTCCACGGTGGCCTGTCCTATCAAGGTGAGGGGTGAGCAGCTACCCCAAGAGGAGGAGCTCAGGTATCAGGGTCTTATTCATAAGTGAGGGTAAGAAGGAATGCCAGTAATGCAGGCATTGTATCGGACCCTTACCAAGTAGCCCCTAACAAGGTTTGCAAAATGTTTTTCCTGAAAGGTGTTGTGGAAGTTTCTCCTCTGCAAGGGTCCAAAGCTGTGGGGGTATTGTGTGCTGTCATTTATTGTTTTCATAATGTGGCATTGCAAAGCCTATTGAGACTGTTACAGTGACTAACGGCTATACAGAATGGATGGATGGCACCATTTAAAAATAATACAGTGCATTCAGAAAGTATTCAGACCCCTTCACTTTTTCACATTTTGTTATGTTGCAGCCTTATTCTAAAATCGTTTAAATTCATTTTTTCCCTCATCAATCTACACTCAATAACCCATAATGACAAAGCGAAAATGGGATTTTAGAAATTTTTGCAAATTTGGAAAAAATGAATTTAAATGATTTTAGCATAAGGCTGCAACATAACAAAATGTAAAAAAAGTAAAGGGGTCTGAATACTTTCTGAATGCACTGTATATCAGTACATAATATTTCCTAAATCTTCCCTTGGAAGTCAATATAGCCCTTTTCTAAAACCAAATTTACTAAGAGCTTCACAATGAAGATAAGGTAAGTGTATGCTGGGGTGATGTCCCACCCAAATAAACTTTTATGCACTCTGTATACGCTGCTTGCCCAAACTTGGCATCTGTTGCACGCCCGACAGTCCTGGTAGGGGGATCCCTCTCTGAGTAGCCCCTCCCTCTCTAAGTAGTCCCTGTGATGGAAAATAATAATGTAAGTGTGTTTTTAATATGTATGTGTAGTTACAGCCAGTGGAAAACCACTGAGCTAAGAGGAATGTGTGTGTGTTCATTTCCTCTTGACCTGGCTAAAAGTTTGACATGGGAAATGAGCAGGTCCTGGGATCAAGGAAGGTCAAGTCGTAAAGAGTTGGACCAGAACTTTTATTGCAGGGGAGATAACCCCTTTATGGCCAGGTGATTGCGAATGGCCTTGCATATCTTCATTCATTATCCTTTTACTATGTGTGTCTGTAGTCAGTCATGTGTATAAATGTATCTGAGGAACTGAATTCCGGAGCTCATTCTGCATAGACCTGGGTGTGTGTAGTTTCAGCTCTGCTTGCAAGCATTAAAGGCCTAAGAGACATATATTGTTATAGCTTTATTGAGCTGTTCTCACCAACTAGACAAAGTGCAATTGACTTAAATTGCCACAACATCCCTCCCAAAGTTTCTTCCATTTTTTCCTAAAAGGTTTTGTGGGAGTTTTTCCTTGTCTTCTGTGAGGGTCCAAGGCTGGGGGATGTCATGTTCTAACCATTTACTGTTTCACATGTTGGACACTGTGAAGACTTAGAGACTGTAACGGTGATTAAGGGCTATACAAATAAAATGGAATTTGATTTGGGTATGGACTGATAACAGCAAACCAATACAATGGAAGAACAGTAGCAGCAGCAGTAACAGCTCCTATCCAACATAAAGTTTACCAAAAGATGTAAATGAGACTTACGAGTTTGCCTCGTTGGAACAACCACATCCAAGATGATAATCATAAGGTCAATTGTTCTTAGCAATTTACTTCACAAATCAACCAGAAATTAACTGCAGCAGACATTGGACACTTTTTGTCAGTACAGTAGATTGCATTAGTGTGAATATAATTTAGATTTTTATTACCTTGGACTGCCACCATTGGTGGATTCCTTGCAGTATTTGCTGCCTCTGTTGACTCGCTTCTGTAATTTGTGACACCAAGTGACTCCAAGATATTGGAGCTTACAAAAAATCCCACAAGCCCTAATTGTAATCACCATCGGGAGGACATAAACAGTTTTCCCCAGTGAGCAGCTCGTATTTATGGTAAATCCGATATAATGTGAACATGGCAACAGTGTAACTTACCAGTTCCAGAAGTTGTGTCTGGAGAAGAAAGCTCTGGGTTCAAAGGCATAGAGCTTCAGTAGGATCTCCAGCAGGTAGAGAGCCAGGAAAACCCACTCTGAGTTGGCGATCAGAGGATCCTCCTCATCCAGACCGATGAACACCGCATTCACCAGGATTATCAGGTCATAGATTATAACAAATACCCTGCAGGACACACACACACACACACACACACACACACACACACACACACACACACACTCTGCAGGTCAAGTCAACCATACATGCCAAGTATCACATATAGTTAGTTACCTGGCAGATTTTCCAGGTCTTCCAATGAAGACTTGACACATTCCTGAGGTTATAAACTGCTTCAAATCTCAGTGTAAATGAAAAGTCATAAAACAGTCAAATATTGACCAGAACACTGAGTGTGTTTCCACAGGATTACAGCTTGTAACTTGAACCCTTCACTGGCGCAACAATCTGCTGCTTCTCTGTGGCTTCAGACTAGATAACTGACATCAGCTACTACTGACTAAATACTGATCCACTGACAGAGACATTTAAATAGTTTAACCCAGTGGAGATTTAGACAGCTAAGGAAAGGTTACAGGGTTGCAACCTCCCAAACCAGAACAGCAAGTCGGTTTGGTCACTGGTGGGAAATCTTCTCCACACAGGAAGTGACCAATCCAGACTGAAGAGGGAATCCAGAAGAGTCTCCTGAACAGAGGAAGCTGCTGAACCTCTTCACCTCCTCCTCCATCACACTGAGAAGAACATGTAGTTTACTGACCTCACCACAGGGGGCTTATGGGTAAGTCCTCAACATTCAGTTACCTCTGTCTTGACTAGTGCAGCCTTAAACCACTCCTTAAGCCTTATTTTAACTTGCTTTTATCCTATATTGTTTTTGCCCTCTATTCCTATCCTTTTATCTTCTGACGTCTTCTTGTTTACTTGTTTTAATTTAATAATAAGAGTTTGATGTTTGCTTTTATTTAATATTGTTTAAGCACTGTGTATACTATATTAAAAATGAAATACAAATCAAGGATATTATTATTCCAATTATTATTATTAAAAAGCAGGCTAAGGTATGACACTTTGAATTTCTTCTTTCTTTTTTGACAAATATAATGTACTGATACTGTCTGTAGGTCAAGCCAAGGTTATTTCTATCGCCCTTTATCATAAACAAGCCTCAAAGCACTTTTCAGGCCTAACTATGTACTACCTGTCTACCTATCTGTGTGTCGGTCTGTGTGTCTCACCGGTGTTGGACCAATCGGCAGAGGAGGCGGCTAGGTGGGGACAGGTAGAGGGTGGGGCATAAAGTCTGAAGTGGGTGTGGCCTTGACTTCAGTGTGATCACCTGGATGTTCAACAAGTCAGCCAGCTGAACGAATGCCACTTTACCTGTCAATCAATCAATCAATCAATCAATCAATCAATCAATCAATCATTGAGTCAATCAATGGAGCAATCAAACAATAAACACATAAACATAGACTAATGTATCATTAAAATAGAATAGAGTAGAGTAAATCTAGTCCACTACCAAGAACTCTTGTTTCATCATTTATCAAAAATTTTATTAATTAAAAATATTTTCAACCAAAGTATTATTATACAAATATTTTCAACTTTTCAAAGTAAAAGCACTAGCAGTAGTGACAATAACACATACAGGACCATATTAATTCAGTCAATATCTGGTATTAGTTGTTCACACTGTATTAGGAGCAACGTGTTCATATTGGAATGAAATATACGGAGTGACAATCTGAGAAAACCAAATAGTGTGAACAAGATATTCAGATATATTTATAGTTACGAGCATTTCTCAAAGATCTGTATCAGTTCTAATGATGTATTAAGAAGAATCAACTGAGTAAAACAAATGTTATTAGTTTTGGATAAATGACTTTTGGACTCAGACTTTTGGATTCCACTTTTTACATTATGAAAATACATGAAAATTATAAAACTACAAGTATATGCAATATAGAGTATATCAAATGAGAAAATATGAGAATAGGCCATCAAAAACAATTCATCGAGAACCAGCAGAGCAGAGACTGCTGGGAGACTGGCTTTGTTTGGGTATATAGTTTGGGATCCCACCTATCCATCCCTGGTTCTTGTCGTCTGAGACACTCCACAGCAGTTCTCTGTGGGCGTTGCTGATGTCTGGCTGGACCAATCGGACCAGCTGGTTCCAACAGGCCTGAGTCACAACTGGCTCCGCCCCTTCCTCCCTCCTCTCCTGCAGCACCCCGAATGCTCGCACCATCTTGTGCCTTTTGGCCCTCACCAGCTGCCGTACCTCCTCCTGTTGGAAGAACACAGAGGAGGATACTGATGCTACTCAGTTCAAATACTGTTAGTCTGCACTCATGTCACATGGGAAAGACACTCAGCTTTCAGATGGTAAATATTAGAAAATACTGGTCCAAGTCATTTTGTGATCACAGCTCTTAAAATGCCGTGACACAACTACTACTATTTTGCGATTTGAGGTCGACATTACAATGTTTGGTTTGTTGTAAAACATGAAGTCAAATGTTTTGTTACTATTACATGTGTGTTAAGAGTGAAAATGCTGATCAGCAAAAACCAAAGTCTACAGAAAACTGCAATCATGGCATCTTGAAGGGTTCAAACAGGTCTAAACACATAATGAACACTTCCAGGTCGGTGCTTCACGTCAGTTAATGCCATGTGACCTGAATGCAGCACATCCTGAATATTTCAGTGTCACTAACATTAAAAGACAGCATGTGACAGACAGTGGCCAGCGCCAGGTACCTTCAGGTACTTTTTGTAGTTGTTGTAAACAACGGCCAAGAACACAGACATGAAGATGTACGTGTTGATGAGGATGTACAAGATGAAAAACACCGCAAAGAAGAAGCTGGCGTTGTACGCTGGCATCCTGTGGAGGAGAAGCAGAATCAGTTTAATCACCAAGTACAAGAAAAGTCCAGAGACACACTACTGACACACCAAGACAACAGACCTCTACAGACTAACATAGTAGTACAGTAGCTATTATAGGTCCCATATTACAGAAATTCATATTCCCTCTATTCATAGACACATATATATATATATATATATATATATATATATCATGAAAAGCATGAATTGAATTACCTCTGTGTATGAAAGGTGCTATACAAATAAACTTGATTGATTAAACTTGATATATCTGTCTATATTTATATAATATATATGATCGAAGATGTTTAATAAAGACATTGTTAAATGTGATTAAATTTAAAGTAATGAAAAAGTAAATGAAAGTCACACTATTCTCTCCTATCAGTATTATTAATATTATATCATAATAGTATTAATTAATATGTTGTGACACCCTGATGAAGGCCATAGAGTGTGCGTTGTTTTCAAAAAAAAAATCCAATTTTGTTTATTTAAAGTTGTCCACCTTTTTTACAGGCAGTTTTAGAAATACTCCAGTAAACGCATCACAACTGGATTTGGTCCTGATTGGCTCCCTCACTAAGACTTCCTGAAATCCGTCCAATCAGGCCAGTTTGCAGCATCTGAACTGAAAGCCTCCACTCAGCAGGTAGACCTCATTTGAATTAGAGCTGGTGTCACCGGCCAATCAGGGTCCAGTATTGTAGACCCTGATTGAGGACTTAGTCTTCACATTCATTCAGTTTAACTAATTCTACTTTTAACTAAACTGAATTTATTTGCAAAATGTCATGAACATTATATTTATCCTAAACCACAGAAGATTTGATAACAAAATCATGAAAACTACTAAGGGACCTTTAACAGGCAGAGGCAATCAGTCATGATATAGTATAAAGTATATTGACTTTTAAAAAAATGAGAGTAACCCTAGTGGGTCTGTATTGAGTTAGTATTCAGGCAGAGAGGGAGACAGGATCTGATCCCAGGCCAGCAGTAGCAGCGCTGATAACAGTTGGGGGTTTTAACCACAACACCATATCTGTACAAACTATTAAGAGATTTTACATCAAGCCCAGAAGATAAAGTAAGACATGAAATGAAAACACTTACATGACATCGGGGCTGTTGGCTGTAGTGACAAGGACGTACAGATCAAAAACTATGTCCAGGTAGTTGGTGAAATAGGGGGTTCCCTCTATTGTGGTCAGACCGCTGGGGAAATGAGAAAGAAGTGATTTACGTTACACTACAGGGACATAAATGACCCTTGGAGTCAGACCCTTGAGAGCCTCTGTATCGATGTAGGGATACCCAAGGCAAACTGGTCTCAGGCAAGGAGCGAAATAACAGGGATACCGCGGTCCACTCCTGGAGCGAGATGTTAACCCTAACCCTGAAATGTTGAAGGCTCTGGATACCACTGGGCTGTCGTGGCTGACACGTCTCTTCAATGGCATGTGGATTTCAGCAACATTGCCTCAGAAAGTTTGTTTTTAGCAAAGGCTAACTAGGTAGTTTGCATGCTGATCCCAACTAGCATGGTAATGATACCAAAAATTAACTTCCTAGTGTAGCAAGAATGTAGCTAGCTCTTCCTCAGCCAATATTGATTGGCTGGGAGTGGTCAGGCAAGTAAGTTTCTTTTTCGTAGGTGGAGGATCAGTAGAGTCTGACTTCATTACCGTTAACAGTATCTGTTTAGATGGTCAGTTGCAAACTTTTTCTATGTCTCCAATCCAGGTGTCCTGCCCCCACCCGTATTGATATGCTCACTTGGAGGCATGGCTGTTGCACTTAGCCCCACCCCCTTCTCCTACACAACGTTTTCAAAACAAGCACAGAAGTAGGGTGATGCATCAATTGCAGATTGTAGCTTTAACAGATGATAAAATGAATTTCAACAACTATTCATGCTCACCGTTTCCCAAACAGTTTGAGGGCCATGAGCGAGAACATGAGGACGCTGAACATGAAGAGCAGGAAGACGTAGAAGATCTGAGGTAAAGCATTTCGGATACTTCTGAAAGCCCTGCGAAGCTACAGGGAAATTGACATCGCAGAGAAAATATTACTACATAACAACAATAATCAGGGACTTACATGGTGCCATTGTGTTTCTGTAATGCAAAAATATATTCCATATAATATATTCCACATCATATGGAAAGCAATACATTTATGATAAAACAGTAATAAGAGAGCTATGAGGAATTCTATTCCAAGATGCTATATATCTCATTACCTGAAGTTTATCATTCAGTATCTCAGCAAAGTCAGTATCAGTAATAAATTCTCATTTAGTTAACCAATTAGTCATTACTGCTAACGCTATCTGTTTAAAACGTACCATCATTAGGTTTAATGTTGTGTTGACAATCGATTAGTCTGTTCTGGTTCTGGGATTCAGACAGGTGAGGGGTGGGCTCTTACCTGCCGTCCCTCTGTGACGTTGACCAATAGGAGTGGGCGTAGAACCCGTGACCAGCGGACAGCATAGTAGTCTGTAGCTTTCAGCGCTCCATAGATGATCATATCAATCAGGGTTAGCTGGGAGGACAGGGAGAGGGAATGTCAACCATATGATTTGAACTTTGATTTCATCAATGATCATGAGGTTCAAGGTTCAGTTTGGACTGAATTCAGTTTGGACAGCTAATATCAGCCCCAGGCTGACATGGCTTACAGCTATATGTATTCATTTAACTCAGTGTTTCTCCACCATGGTCCGAGGTCCAAGGGTCTGCAGGTTTTCATTCCAACCAATCACTACACACCTTCAACCAGATAGGCGGGATCACTTAATTAGGAAAGGCTGCTGTAGTGATTGGACCTCTAAGGACCATGATGGAGAAACACTGATTGAGCTGACTTTACACTGCGAGACTTCCAGATGTCAACAGTAGAATAAGCTTTTTCAGCAACATTCTACGCAACCAGGAGGTCAAGGGTCAGAGGTCACAGCACCCTGACAATAGATGGAACAAATATCTTTGTGACCCTGAAATGATCATGATGATAGAGAACCGCTAGGTCTTGAGCAGCAACAACAAGCTGAATATTTCATTTCCAGTATCCTGAAGTGATTCAGTGCTTCAGTGTGAGTCACCAGGAAGCCTCTGGTTTAAAGGCGCTGACGAGGCAAAATCTCTGGCTAAAGGTTGTTTCAAAACAACAGGCAGAAAGTCTTCTCAGCAGATTCTAACTCTGCTTATTCTGCTGCCACAGACTCACAGGACCTATTTTAGCCTGGGAGTGAAAACCAGGAAGTGTTTTGCAATCAGGGTGTAAAACCCACAGACAGTTCCTGGATGTCAGTCATCCTTGACGCTTCTCACTGCACTTACAGTGAAACATCCTCTACCAGCAGCTTAGTGCTTCTCTCTACTGAAAGGTACAGTAGTAGTATGAAGCCCTGCTGTGTCTCCAGCTAGTTTTACTGTTCACTGAAAGATTGTCCCTATGTAGAGAGAATCTTACTAGTTTACAAAGATAATAATAATAAAAACAAGAACCCTAACCCTTATCATTCAGCTTTTGCTCAACCTCATCTAGCTCTTAAACATAGTTATTATAGGCTTGCACATCCCTTGTACTTTTTAGCAATTTTTTATTGTTGTATGTAATACTAACGGCAGTCTTAGTTAATCATGTTTTTACCCTAGTTCTCAACAGTTGTCTTAACTTGCATGTATTAGTATGGATTTCTGTTAATTGTTGTTCATGTACTAGTATATGGTTTGTGTGCTGTCCCCAATGCTGTGATGTAAAACGAATTCTCCATGGGGTAATAAAGTCTTATCTAATGATAAATAACTGATACTGATGATTAGCCCCTCCTACCAGACTGATGAGATGATGAGAATGATAAGACCCTCCTACCACACTAATGATGACGATGATGATGAAGATTAGCCCCTCCTACCAGCAGGGTGATGATGATACAGATGTTTTTGGGGTCTTTCCAAAACTTGTCTCGAGGGATGACCTTGGCGTAGTGAACCAGCCGAACCGTGAACACCGCCAGACAAAGCAGCTCTATCAGCATGGTGGCCTGGGGAAGGAAAATTCAAGATAATATTAATAATAATCATAATAATCAAAACATACATAAAAATATACATTATCTAATTCTAACTTCAGGATTATAATTATGTATTATAATCATAGCTTTATACTATTATTTTATAATATTAATAATACACCTTATTTGTATTTGTACTTTTCTAAATTGCTCCGAAGTGTTTGACAGAAAATAAAACAACAGTAAATAAAACCATGAGATAAACAATAAAAGAGAGAAAAACACACGGGGTATGTTGCTCTGGTTTCTTCTCACCTGTATGCTGATAATACATAATGCTTTCATATTATTATATTATCATATTATAATATTTGTCCAATTATATTTATTAAGGTCTAGGTGTAAAATGTCTCAGTGTCCTCCCTAAGTACTTGGACAAAGACCTCAGCTGGATGTTTTTCTCTTGTATACATAAGAAGCTGAAATTTAGGTAAAACAAATGAGTCTGAGTCAGAGTTCAGTTTGTATTTGCAAAAATAATGAAGCATTCTTTAACAAAAGCATAATATGAGTTCAGTCCTTGTTAATTTAGGTGACCATAAGTATTGGGACCATGAAAATATTACTGACTGAAAAATGTCAGTATTTAGTTGCAGATCCCTTGCTTGCAATTACTGCATCAAGCCTCCACAGAGTTTGTTCACTTGCCAGGGTTTTCTGCCTGAGGTGAATGTTTAATGAACAACTGCTTAAAACATCTCTTTTCAAGCAAGCTTTTAATTAGCATTTTTTACACTTTTAACCTTTGGCTGTATACTTTCCAATGCAAAGCACTGTCTCAAAATGCCAAATTTTAAGTTTATTTTGTCTTTATTTTCATAATTTCACTTGGCTTTTATTTTTTTATTTCTATTTAATTATTTTAATTTCCTTTTTTCCTTTTAATGTAAAGCACTTCACACTGCATGTGTGGTATGAAAGGTGCTATACAAATAAAGTGTATTATTATTATTATTATTATTATTATTATTATTATTATTAATAATAACAGATTTAATATCAGATCTAGGGACTGACAGTTTAACATTACCATAACCACTTTTTCTTTCTGAACTCCTGTCTTAGGCGTACAAATGAACTAAAACCAAATTAGTCTGGTGGCTTTTTGTTTCACATTTACAGTACAGACAAGAGTCATGATACCTCATTGGGCCTGTTCCAGAAGAAGTCATGATACCTCATTGGGCCTGTTCCAGAAGAAGTCATGATACCTCGTGAGGCCTGTTCCAGATAATGTCATGATACCTCATTGGGCCTGTTCCAGATAATGTCATGATACCTCATTGGGCCTGTTCCAGAAGAGGTAATGATACCTCATTGAGCCTGTTCCAGATGTCATGAAACCTCATGAGGCCTGTTCCAGATAATGTCATGATACCTCATAGGGCCTGTTCCAGAAGAAGTTATGATACCTCATAGAGCCTGTTCCAAATAATGTCATGATACCTCATTGGGCCTGTTCCAGATAATGTCATGATACCTCATTGGGCCTGTTCCAGATAATGTCATGATACCTCATTGGGCCTGTTCCAGAAGAGGTAATGATACCTCATTGGGCCTGTTCCAGATATCATGAAACCTCATGAGGCCTGTTCCAGATAATGTCATGATACCTCATTGGGCCTGTTCCAGAAGAAGTCATGATACCTCATTGGGCCTGTTCCAGAAGAAGTCATGATACCTCATTGGGCCTGTTCCAGAAGAAGTCATGATACCTCGTGAGGCCTGTTCCAGATAATGTCATGATACCTCATTGGGCCTGTTCCAGAAGAAGCCATGATACCTCATTGGGCCTGTTCCAGATAATGTCATGAAACCTCATGAGGCCTGTTCCAGATAATGTCATGATACCTCATAGGGCCTGTTCCAGAAGTTATGATACCTCATAGGGCCTGTTCCAGATAATGTCATGATACCTCATTGGGCCTGTTCCAGAAGAAGTCATGATACCTCGTGAGGCCTGCTCCAGATAATGTCATGATACCTCATTGGGCCTGTTCCAGAAGAAGTCATGATACCTCGTGTGGCCTGTTCCAGATAATGTCATGATACCTCATTGGGCCTGTTCCAGAAGAAGTCATGATACCTCATTGGGCCTGTTCCAGATAATGTCATGATACCTCATTGGGCCTGTTCCAGATAATGTCATGAAACCTCATGAGGCCTGTTCCAGATAATGTCATGATACCTCATTGGGCCTGTTCCAGAAGAAGTCATGATACCTCATGAGGCCTGCTCCAGATAATGTCATGATACCTCATTGGGCCTGTTCCAGATAATGTCATGATACCTCATTGGGCCTGTTCCAGAAGAAGTCACGATACCTCGTGTGGCCTGTTCCAGATAATGTCATGATACTTCATTGGGCCTGTTCCAGAAGAAGTCATGATACCTCATTGGGCCTGTTCCAGATAATGTCATGATACCTCATTGGGCCTGTTCCAGAAGAGGTAATGATACCTCATTGAGCCTGTTCCAGATAATGTCATGAAACCTCATGAGGCCTGTTCCAGATAATGTCATGATACCTCATAGGGCCTGTTCCAGAAGAAGTCATGATACCTCATAGGGCCTGTTCCAATGTTATGATATGATTCTTTTTTTTCTTATTGTTTCATTTCTCTTTTATTTTGTGACTTTCATGTTGATTCAGGGGAGTTTGACAGTTGAGCTGATGATTTTATTGTTTTTATGTATTTTAATTTAAGGGCTCATTCTCTGATCATGTTGTATCTTTTCTCCCCTGCCACGTGAATTTGTAGCCCTGCCCTTGATTTATCTTCATAAACGCCAATAAAAAATGTATCAAAAAAAAGAAACACCTGTAAAGCCATTTGTCCCAATACGTATGATGCATGCATAAAAATACCAATAGATATTTTCTATTTTGTGACATTTTAATCTGAAATCCAAATTTCTTGAGCATGCAGCTAAAAATACGTAATTTGAGCAGCTCATTACTAGAGTCGGTTCTTGGTTCATCTGAGCGACAGTAGTAGTAGTAACAGTTGTAGTCATATAGCAGTCAGGCAGTTGCTGACTTGACATTTCACTTGAAAAATGTCTGTCAGCATCGTTAGCAGGTAGCTTTTTTGGGTAGCTGAATAAATATATAAAATGTTTTTTTGTTTTTAAAAACAGAAGTGCAATAAATTATGTTGGCTTCCCTTTAACAGGTCTAGTACTTCAGTTTTCCATTAGACAGAGTGTACGTACACATGTTGAAAGAGGGATGACGGCCGGTTCTTCAAAGACAGCCAGAGAAAGATCAACCAGGATGAAGATGTAGAGGAGCACCTGAGGAACCCAGTGGTTGTACAGCAGATATAGTCTGTAGACATAACACACAGCATCTGATATTAATGTCATCATACTGACTGAAGGGACCAATGGAGACAATCCAGTACCTGGTTTGATCCCAGTAACAGAGCTGTTGAAGAGTCCTTGAGCAAAACACTGAACTATACCTGCTCCCTCACTGAAAGTCAATCCAGGTTACTACAGTACATAAGATCAGAAGAAACTTTATTGATCCAATGGGTTGTTGCAGCAGCAGATACAGCAAACAAAACTAAAATGTAAATAAGAATAGAGTGAATGGGGAGATTAAACACAGTGCGACCAAAAATTACAATACTAGAATAATTGTTATGTCTGTATGAATGTATGAATTACAGTGTGCATACTGAGACAAGAATAAAACGAATGAAGGATGAAAGCTTTCCTACCTGACGGCCTGAGGCGTCGTGTCGAAGAAGATATTCCTGTTGTACTGAGCGTCCGAAACGTAGACGGCAGCCAGATCCAAATCCTGAAACAGATGAAGAAACGTAGGAGATGCTGTGAGTCTTGTGGACCATGTATGGACCAGCGACAAAGTTTTACTCTCTACTCTTGTCTGGATGCCTCATCCATCCATTGCATCCATCCACATAATGGGTCAATCAAATATATACAAATATATCAGGGCTGCAGGATTATGGCTAAAATAATAATGCATTATTAATCACAACAATTAGTTTATTTGATTATTTTGATTATTTGAGGAACAAAAGTATTTCATTGCACTTTTGCCGTCAACTACAGCGGCCATTCTAAATCAAATTAAATGTTTCCTCTGGGCAGAAGGGTGGTCTAGGGGTTAGGGAGAGCTGGGTTCAAACCCACCCTGCTGAAGTGTCCTTGAGCAAGACACTGAATTTTTACCAGCTCCAGACCCTGACCTCTGACCTCACTGTGGAGGGGGCAACAGACATGCCAATATTCTAAAATTAAGAATTGTGTAATATAAATTGTGATATATATGAGTAGAACAAAACAGCTGAGTTGACTGTAATCCCTGCTACAATGATGGTTTAATCCCAGTATCCACACTGACTGGGACTACTGGGACTCATCACCTCAGAGGCTATGAGGACCGACTCCATAGTCAACAGCCTGAATGATGGGATTTAATCTTTCCTCATGTAAACTGTTAGCATGCATCTCCCTTCACCAGGACTCACAGCGTTACACTGATGGCAGCCATGTGGCAACCTTAGTTTATCGTATTTATTCACACAAACAAAAGACACATCACCTCAGAACAAGTAAAAATTGAAGAACGCAACTGAAAGGCAGAAACTGAAGCAGTCGAATGAAAACATCCAGTGAACCAGTTGAACCATGCTGCTTTATCCTTAACTTCATCACTGCATGGACTTTTGAGAAAGAGTGTGTGTGTGGGGGGGGGGGGTATATGTGGGGATAAGTGGCTTCTTAAAATGTTAACTTACTAAGGGGAATTTGTAGCCCGCTGGGTTGTACAGGAGGTCATAGGGACAGCCCCTCAGAGTGTGTGGGTTTGGTGGTGGTTAGTTGGCCATGTCGGAGGTGTTGCAAAGGGGGGGGGGGGGGTTATATATAGAGCTTAGGGGGGAATGTATGTTAGAGATTTTGGCTTTCATGGGTGTATTAGAATACTTGTCTTTTTACTTTTATTTTGTTATGGCAACAATGAATATCCATATAATACTGTACAGTCACAGGACAACAAACTGTAAAACAAAGCATGTTGAGATTGAGGTATGTCTAGATCTATGAAGGTTAAGGTTACATCATGGAACTGCAGGGGTTTAGGTAAATTCACTAAAGTGAAACAGTAGATTGAAACAAAAACACTCACACATAGTTTTTCTGCAGGAATCTCATATGATGCCGTGTGATATATATCAAATTTAAAAAAGGTGGCAGGGACAAGTGTTCTCAGCCTCCGAGGGTTTTTAATTTTAATTAATAAAACAATCCCATTTCAAGTAGTAAACGCAATAATCGATTCCAAGGGTAGATACATCATTCTTCAGGGCATCTTACTGTACGAGAAACTTAACTTAGTGAATGTATATGGTCCCAATGAGGACACCCTACATTTTTTGATAAATTATTCCTGTCCTTATCAACACTCCCAGGTAATTTCATCATAGGCGGTGATTTTAATGTCGCCCTAGACCCACTTAAAGACAAGTCTACTGGTTCAGATACATCTCATACTAGAGCAAGAAAATCTATATTCAATTTTATGAAGGATTTAAGCTTATCTGAAATTTGGTGGGAACTGAACCCAAACAATATGGAATATTCTTGTCTCTGGCACGCACAAAACTTATTCACGGATAGATTACTTTCTAATATCGACACAGATTAGATATAAAATCGATAACTGCCAATATGACAGTATAGTAATATCACACCATGCTCCAATATCTTTTACTTACTCATACTAAATTGGTTAATAGCCCTCTGAGATGGCATTTCCATATAAATTGACTGTTTTTATAGACTTCGGGAAACAAATAGATATGTTTTTTGAAATTAACACAACACAGACCTCGGCTTGTACTAGATGGGAAGCTTTTAAAACCTTTCTAAGAGGACAAATTATAAGTTTTACTTCTCCTAAATTAAAACATACCTGTCAAAAAATTGGAACTGCTAGATTCTAAAATTAAAATTCTAGAGAAAGTTTTTGGATGGTTCAGAAAACCCACATCAGGAACTATTACTACTTAAGGCTGAATACAACAAAATATCAGCGGAGAGAGCTGCAAATAGCTTGCTCAGACTTGAACAGACATTTTTTGACCAGGAAGAAAAACCTGGGAAGCTCCTGGCCTGGCGAATTAAACAGCTACAATCAGAAAGAGTGATTAATGTAATTGAAAATGTTAAGGGTGGGGTGACTGTGGACCCTAAAGAGATAAATGATACCTTTAGACAATTCTATGAATCTTTATACTCTTCAGAATATCCACCTAACTCAGACACACAAACTTCTTTTTTAGATAATTTGAAATTCCCAAACATTTCAAAAGAAGCAAAAACCAATCTAGATTCTGATTTGACAATGGACGAAATTATAGAAGCAAATGATGCCATGAATGCCGGCAGCTGGCCCTGATGGCTTTCCAATCAATATTTATAAAAAACTTCTAACTCCAATTATGGAAACGTTCCAGGAATCCCATGAAAACGGTTCACTCCCTCCTTCATTGAGAGGAGCCATGATCACTTTACTTTTAAAACCGAACAAACCAGCCAATAAATGTCAATCTTACCGTCCAATCTCACTCTTAAACTCGGACATTAAAATTGTTTGCAAGGTATTAGCACGTATATTGTTATACAGTTATATAGAGTTGGATCAAAATGGATTTGTTAAAGGGAGACAAGGCTTTCATAATGTACAGAGAGTGTTAAATATACTACATGAAAGGAAGGATGCGCCAGATACGGCTCTGTTATCAATCGATGCCGAAAAGGCGTTTGAATTTGGGACCGTTTTCTGTAAATGGGTACTGTACACTCTGAAATTCTGACTAACAATGTTTTTTCTCAACCATTTAATATCAATAGGGGGGTCCGACAAGGGTGCCCTTTGTCACCCCTCCTATTTACATTAGCCATAGAACCCTTCGCCATGGCAATTAGGACACACGAGAGTATCTCCGGTGTCAGGTTAGGACAGATAGATCATCACATTGCTCTATTTGCAGATGACATCATTTTGTTCCTTACGGACTTATCAAATTCAATTCCGGCCTTACTGGATGTAATTAAGACTTTCGGTTTATTTTCAGGTTATAAGGTAAATAATGCAAAATCCTCTTTAATGTTATTGAATAAAAAAGAAAGATTCTGGTGGATTCTATGGATCATATTTCCTCATTTAACTCAACAGATAATTTTACCTATCTAGGTATACAAATAGTTCCTGATGTGGGAAGAATTGTTCAAACCAATTATGATCCTACACTTGAGTCAATTTATAAATCAATAGAAAGATGGTCTATATGCCGATTTCTTTAATAGGGCAAATAAATATACTCAAAATGAATATCCTTCCAAAACTATTACATTAAAACTATTGTACCTGTTTCAAAATATACCTCTACCCCTGCCATTATCCCACTTCACTAAATTAAGGAAAACATGTTTGAATTTCATTTGGAATGATAGACGACACAGGTTACATTTGACAAACTCCGAAACTTCCAGTGGTATTACTGGGCTGTGCAATTGCACACTATAATGTATTACTTCTCCTCAGAGCCAACCCCAGCATGGGTAGACATTGAATCACTTTCACTTACACCTAAACTGACACTTAATACATACATGTACTCTGCAAATATTAAAAACCCATTTGTATTAAATATGACCGTCTGGTACAGTATTCAAGAATTGCTATGAGAAAACTCCTTAATGTCCCGTTTTTAGTCCAATTTGGGGAAATTACCAATTTAAACCAGGAAAAGCAGACCAAGGTTTCCGTCTTTGGGCCACCAAAGGTCTAGCTAAAATAGGGGATATGTTCCAAGACGAAAACCTGATGTCGTTTGAACAGCTACGTACTAAATAGAATCTTTCAAATAGCCACTTTTTTATATACTTACAGGTAAGAAGCTTTATAACTGCATCCCGTAATCAGTTATTAACTCCTCCACCTCTTTCTGAAATGGAACGATTAATCTCTGATAATTGTCATAGTAAAGGGCATATTTCAGTGTTGTATGACATGTTGGTTTCTAATTCATCTGAATCTTCTACTGACCGGCTAAAAGCCTGGAAAGAAGACATTCAGGAGGAGATCTCCTTGGATGGGGGGTGATATATGCTGAGGCTAATACAAAATTAAGATTACTACAATACAATTGGCTTATGTGCACTTGTGCACAATGTATATGTGTGTATATATATATATATATATATATGAGTGTGTATGTATATAACTAAATAAATAGATAAATAAATGAATAAATAGCACAGAGCCATTTTGCCGGTGATCATCTGTGCACTTTCTAGGATAATGTTGCTCCTGCCCAATTTTTGTATTTTTACTATTATTTTTATTTTTGTGTCTTGTCTTGTCTTTACCTCTGTTATATTTACTTTTGATGTAAGTTTGTGTAAGGTATGTCTTGTCTTATAACTATGTTGTTTAAAAAGAGAATAAACATACTGTTTAAAAATATATATATTCTGTACATGCAGGTAACCATGATTTCATTGGTCTAACTAGTACTAGTGAAATTAAACTACAGCTAATTTTGTTGGGGACATCCTGGAGCCTCCTCCAGGACCGAGTTTGAGAACCACTGACCAATACGTGATTGCTGTCAGACATCCAGGACTAGTGGACTGATGAGACAGCTGGTCTTTAATTTGGTCATTGGAAGCCTGGAAATCATGACTTTTCACTTACTGACAGTTTATTGGCCAGAAGGTCCGTTTTTTTTTATACAAACAACACTTAAACAACCTAAAACTAAACGTCTGTTTAGTAGAACTGTTAGAATAATGAGAATAATCAGAGTGCAGCTGACACGAAGGATTTCTCACCTCTTTGTTTTTTCCAGGATTTCCCCCGTTAGACATTCCCGTTCCTTTTCCTGAAGAAGGAATGTTTTCTGGCTTCCCGGTCTCAGACATCTCTCTCTCTCTCTGCGCCTCCAAATTTCACTCGGAATATTTCTAAACTTTCCGTTTCTCAGTTTTTCTCTGCAGCTCGCAGGGAATCCCTGCAGAAGGAGGATCTCCGGACTGTTGAAGCTGTTTGGTTTCTTTTTGGTTTCTGAGTCCACAGTCTGAAAACTTTAACAAACTGCATCCATCGCTGAGGATTAAAGATTTACGGTTTGTTCTGGTTGAACTAATCACAGCCGCTGTTTGTCCTGCAGTTGAAACTGGGACTACTGCTGCTTTCATAGGTCGTCGGAAATGTGGCGATTACGCGCACACGAACGACCCAAAAACGTGGAAAATAAGAGGGCTGGGAAACATACAGTAATAATGATGGGATATAATAACAACTAATAGTAAAAGTTATGTATGGTATTATTATGGTATTGTTCGGTATTTTATGTTAATAAATAGTATTGCTATCTGTTTTAATTAAATCGTAATTTACAAGCCTGCACATTTTTTCTTCTTCATTGTGAATAAAACAGCGATCAAAAGTTACTTTTGTTACAGACTCCATTATGCCTTTTCCAGCCAAAAGCACTATGCACTAAAATGCACTCTGTGTATTAGTGAATTTAGACGGAGACATTGAATGCAGCACCACGTGTCATGTGACACAAGACAACAGAGAGGAAGAGAAGAGGGAAGGAGAGGAGTGGAGAGGAGAGGAAGAGAGGAAAGAAGAGGAAAAAGGGGAGAGGATGAGAGGAGGGGAGGAAGAGAGAAGAGGAGGTTAGAGTAAAAGGGGAGAGGAGGAAAAGAGGAGGGGAGAGGAGGAGAGAGGCGGAGCTGGAGCTGAAGTATCATGACCCATAGCATCATCTATTAGTTTCCCTCCATATTTAACCTTCTATTGAGTGTTGTGATAGGATGTATGTTGGTGTCTACTGCCTCCTACTGGCCAGATCGCAGTATCTCTACACACTACACTCTATACTGCTCCTGCTTTAACAAATTAATTGATACATTTTATTGATTTATTTTCATGTTATATTGAAGGTGCTTTGATCACAAAATGATCCCTAGGATAATGTTGGTCTAGAGACTTTTAATGAATTAGTATTTAAATTTTATCCTATATCTCAGTGGTCCTCAAATCCGGGCCTCGGGGTCCAGAGTACTGCTAGTTTTCTATTCTGCCAAGTAGTTTCCATTCTAGCTGTCTAATCAGGGATTGATTAAGACCTGGGATGCCAGGTGAATGTAATTAACTTCCTGGTAGGAGAGAAAACCAGCAGCACTCTGGACCCCGAGGCCCGGATTTGAGGAACTCTGCTATATCTGATTAGCACATAATGCAGAATACTACATAAATACAGGGGTGTAAAGCAGTGGTTCCCAATCCAGTCCTCAACTACCCCTTGTCCTGCAGGTTTCAGCTCTACTCAGGCACACCTGAACCAATTAAGGTATCATGAAATCGTGAAGCCTCTGATTGGTTCAGGTGTGCCTGAGTAGAGCTGGAGCTAAAACCTGCAAGACAGGGGGTCCTTGAGGACGGGATTGAGAACCACTGGTGTAAAGTACTTGATAAATTGTACTTTGTTACTATACTTAAGTACTATTTCAGGGGATTTGTACTTTACTCGAGTATTATTAAGTTTGTACTCTTACTTATTACATTTTTGAAAAAAATCTATACTTTTTACTCCGTATGTAAAATTCAAATCTTGCAGGTCCAGTGATCTTTAGAAACTTTAAATTATTATTTTTGGCCAAACTAATAACCCCCGGCCGTACATTATTTAAAACAGCCAATCAGATCCCTATCAATGTAAAATTAACCCGTCCATACCCATGCTGATTGGTCCTTGTGCAAGACCAGAAAGCAAGGATCTTTGATTATAGACACCTGCTATCAGAATGTGACAGTCAGAGAAGCTGTGATGTGTGAATGCTGTCCATGTTAGGCCGGACTCACACTAGAGGATAATTGGGCCGATTTATCCCCGATTCGGCAATCGGCGGAGTGATCTTGTTCGGCACCGATGTTCGGCACCGATTATCTGGTAATGTGAGCGGTTTACAGATCCAATCTTAACATCCAGATCCGCTCGGGGACGCATCGGGGCCGCCCCGATAATATCAAACGTGTTTGATATCTAGGATTTCAAATCGGGATGATTACGTCACTGCTTTCCGCGCGGGACCACAATAGCCAATGAGAGAGACAATCTACAGGGACACGGAAGTGAATGAAGAAACAACAACAAACTGTTGTACTGGTGCGTTGGACAGCTGAGATGGAGGAAAGGCTTGTCGATATGTAGCAAGAACACGACTGCCTATATAACGTGTCTTCCAAGCACGGGCGCCGGATTAATTTCAGAAGTGCGGGGGCCAAAAAGAGTGTGTGACTGACTGACTGTGTATGTGTAGCGGTAGATAGACCGGAGACTCGCACTAAACTTCTGCGGAGTAACTATAGCTTGCTTGCACCACAGGCTGGCGGACGCCGTCATCTCCACATTTGGAGAAAGTTACAAACTGTTTGACAGCAGCAAAGAATTAACCGCTCTCTATTTTTGTACCAATCTGCATTAAAGTACCTTTCTCTTTGGCCAAACGATCTAGCGGTCTCCTTTTTGTCTACAATTAGCTGTGCAGCTTTATCCGTCTCTATGTCCCGACAACAACCCTCCAGGCAGTCGGAGCCAGCGCTAGCCTGTCTCGGTTCAATGCCGGCGGGTTGACAGTCTCAGCGGCACAGGGCTGCTGCTTTGGGGTTCTTCTGGCTGCGCTGGTTCTAGTGGAGGGCCAGGCTCCAACGGAGTTGTGGACGTCAGGGATGTCACATTATTAACGTTGAAGTTCAGTTTTGTTTGACTGTATTTTCCTTTCTGATGCACTGGTTCTTTTGACATGTTTGCAGAAGCATATTTGCAATATTGATAGTTAGGGTTAGTTCAGCTAGTTTAACGGCTCACTGTAAACAAGGTAACACACATCACAGCATTGAAACTATTTTATTGGTTGCAATGTACACTGTATGCATTTGATTCTGTCCTCTTTGATTGGATTAAAATGTAAATATTCTTCCCGTTTTATGTCTATGCTTTATTTTACCTAATGTGGGCGGGAATGAATGAAACGTCTTTTACCTTACGTGTTGCAATATAGGGGCATTTGAGGGGAAACAGTGATTCTTTCTCACTGCAAAGCATAAGTAAAGCAAGTTGCACCGGTTTCACCATGTCAGTCTACATTTTGTTTACATTTACTTCCCCATGAGATCACGCGAGGCGGTGCATTCAGGCTCCCTCTGGCACGATAATCTTAGTAATATCCTCTAGTGTGTGATGCACCATTATTTTCAGATCTTGTAGTCTGTGCGTGTTTGAGATTAGAGAGAAGAACATCTGTGACGATTCTCCTCGTGCGTGATGCAACCCGATTTCAAAATCGGTTAGGATTTTAAAACCTGTGGTGTGAGCCCAGCCTTACTTAACCTCAATGTGGCTCGATGGAGAAGTGCATTAAAGTAATTCTAATGCAAAAAAAAGTATCCTCTGTTCTTTAATTTCAGAATTGTCTATCCATTGCAATAATAAAAGTTTACTTTTTACTTTTTAATACTTGAGTACGTTTAAAAGTATAAACATTTTGACTTTTACTCAAGTGTATTTTTAGCTAGATACTTTGACTTGACTAATTGACTAAGATTTTGAACCAGTACCCATACTTTAACTTAATTATAATTTCTGGGTACTTTTTACACCCCTGCATAAATATAGCAGCAATAAAAAAGCCAATAACAAGTTGATCAGAGTCATTTTATTCACCAGAGTCAGTGAATGCAAAGCAATCTGCTTTGGTGGTTTTGGTGCAGAAACAAATTATTTTCTTTTTAAATTGATTTGGCAAAAACTTCACCTCAGAACAAATGTGTCGAGCTAACAAGGTGATATTTGCATACAGGTATTGCTTGGTGATCTGTCACTCAGTATACAGTATAATACAGTAAACTCAGAATAAAGGAGTCTTTTCAACGCTGTTTCTCACCATGAATTCCTCATTCCTGACATTCTTCTGCCTCATCTCACAAAGTGACAAAACGAGTTTCTGAGTCTGACTCAGCTAACGTCTGTCTGCTTCCAACAAGCTTTGGTTCCCAATCCAGTCCTCAAGTAATACTATTGCAGGGTTTAGCTCCAGCTCCACTCAGGCACACCTGAACCAATGAGAGGCTTCACGTTGTCGTGATACCTTAATTTGTTCTGGTGTGCCTGAGTGGAGATGGAGCTAAAACCTGCAGGACAGGGGCACCTGAGGACTGGATTGGGAACCACTGCATTAAGCATTCATTCATACCATACCCAGAGACTTCAACAACCAATAGTAAGAAGGTCAATGTCAGAGGTCACAGCACCCAGACAATAGAGGGAACAAATATTCCTATAACTTAGTAGTCATAGTCCTATAATAAATAGAGGCTCCATCGTCCAGACATCCAGAGATGCTGAGCGTTACATTTTTACATCCCATTGGAAAAAAACGAATGCGACTTTATTTTAATCTTTACCAGCGTTTATGATCATATATCAGCATTCTACCTTCAGCCACATGCACACAGCTGCCTTACAGGAAGAACATGTCTTGGTCAGATGGATCCTCATCTTTTCTCTGTTTAAACAACATATACAGTTGATACAGGGATGATAACGACACAGGGAATCACATTTTATAATATAATGAAATAATGAAAATCATGAAAAACAAATCAAACGGATCAAAAAGTAATATAATCCAACTTAAATAGAATCCTTCTATTGTAGTGAACGGACATAACAAATCAAAAAGATCATATAGAGAAATAATTTCAAACTTAAATTTAGAAGTTTCTATTGTAGTGACTGGAAATTAGACACAACATTTTAAGATGTTTAAATTTTAAAAAATGTATATGTAGGGGGAAAAAACAACACAAATCAAGCTTAAATCTCTTAAATCGATTATTTTCCATTGTAGTGATGAATGCTGTTAAAGTCTCAAGACAGCAGTTGAATCTTCATCTGCACGTATAAATACTAAAACAAGAAACACTAAATGCTTCTAGATTATTCTGTCTATAGATCATATATGCTTCTTCTCAACAATATTCAAACTGAACACAAATATATTCACGTCAGGTTTTTTAGTAATCTATGCAGGTTTTGGACCAGAGCAACATTAGTTAGCATGTTGATTGTCAATTTCATAACATATTCAGTCATGCCCTGCTCAGGGGCGGAGCCTTCAGTGTGACTGCCCCCCCCAGGATCAAGTTCCCTACTATCCTTTGAAAATTACCATCATTGGGTTTCATGTTTCACTCTGAATCATTTTGTAAGAGTTAGGGTTCCTGTTGAGAACATCTGAACACAGGTCTGTTTTCCACTGTAAAGCACTGCCTGGGTTCATCCAGCAGGCAACTCCACTGTTACCGTGACTTTAGCAGCTACCTGTACTTCTCACAGGATTCAATTAAAGGTAACCAATTTCGGCATTTTACATGATAAATAAGACAATATATAGCTATATCAGCTATATGGACAATTAAATATCTGTGCGCTCAAATATTGCAACTGACCAATTTTAAAGTATTTTCAGCCACAGCAGAGTTGTGGGTAAAACTCTGTTAGGGAGTGAAACCTCCATTAGTGTTCATCAAGACAAAAAATTTAAGGCACAATCAATGCAGGCATATTAGTCATAGAGATGCTAACCTGGTGTTAAGGGTCGATATGAAATGTTCCATATCTCAGTGTGAGGGCTTGGTGGAAACACGACCTCTGCTCTATAGATCACATGGAAGTTGGAGTACAGTCAGTGTGGTACTACTGTAGTAGTACATTGCACCACAAAGATGGGTGTAATCTTCATATGACTGCTTACTTGTTGTCTGTAAAGACATGGAGGAGACAGGAGACATGACTGGAATAGATGAAGGCCAAAGGTGCAGAGATTCATCGTCCCCCAATAAGGTATTTCCTGTCCTCCACAGTAACAGAGGCTATGGCTACAGAGGATCGAAGTATACAACCAAAATGTTTTTTAAATCATTTTTCATTCAATACATTTCAAAGATGTAATTTTCAACACATCCATGTAACGTGTGTTGTGTTGCAAAGTAACACAAAAGTGTCTTGGCTCAAGAAGGTGACATGGCCGAACAAGGAGAACCAAAGTTACCATGTCCATCTCCTGCTGGTTCTTGTGGCCTGTCAGAGGAGTTTGGGCCTGGATGGGTTGGCCCTGACTGAGGAAAAGGCCCCAATGTGAGTGATGAGGTTGGGCTCCAGGCTGTGAGCTCTTTCCCCAGGGATGGATCTCGCCATTTGGTACAGAACCATGTCCTTGGCGTTCCCCTTGACACAGAATGACCCGTCCAGATATTCTGCCACCCTGAGGGAGGCATTGCCAGGGAAGAGCATGGCGGGGGTGCAGCACTCGGTGGCTGGAGAGATGGAGTAGAGTTGGGGGTTAAGTCTCCGGACCTCCAGGAGGTAATGCCTGCCCACCAGCTCCATGGCAGCCATGATGTACAGGGTGAAGAAGAGAAGGTGGCTGGCAGAGAGCGTGAAAGAGAAAGAGAAAGGATTCCAGTAAGGAAAGGTTAAGAGGAGGGCTGTTGCTCCAACCAGCCCAAGCCCGATCCACTCCAGGATGCGGTAAGGCTCAGGGTTCCAGTAGCGCTGCAGTCTCTCAGGGTGGTACAGCTTGATGTAAAGAGTCTGGATGGCAAACTGACGTGAGAGCAAGTCCTTTATGACGGCAAAGAAGTCCTGTCTCGGCAAAGCGTCATCCTCCAAGACAACAACGTTTTTGGGCCTCACCAGCTCCCATCCTTTGCGGAGGCAGTAGACGTAATCCCTCTTCTCCTTCTCGAAGGTGTTAACTCGTTCTCGGCTCCTCCGCTGCTCCTCGGGGGAACGCCGGACTACCCGGAACTGGCCATCCAATAAGGAGGCGTCCTCGTTCTCCTGGGGACCGCTGTCCACATCACACACCAGCACCTCAGCACACCGGTGCTCCCCGCAGCCTCCTAGCAAGCCAATCAGCTGCTGCATTACCTGGAGCAGGTAGTGGAAGTCCTGCCCCTCCGTTCTCCTGGCCGTCACCACGGTGACCAGCAGCTCAGGATGCTTGACGATGCTGGTGAAGCCGGCTGACATCCTGGTGGAGCTGCTCTGCCAGAACCGCAGTGCGTCCTGGCCTCTGTCATAGCTGTCTCGCAGAACCTGGTCACTCATAGAGTCCAAATACATGGACTTGATGAAAAAGTACGAGTAAAGCAGCTGATGGCAACACAGAGGAAGTATGACACAAAACGTGATGACAGAAAGCATGAGGCCTTGAGTGACGGTGCTGGACCATCGTAAATACTGACTCCCAAACAGTTTCCATCGAGGCATTGGGAAAACAGCCTGGAAACTTCAACAGCCACTGGCCTCCACCTCTGGACAGGGTTGGTTATTGATGGTGACTAATAACATCCCAACCTACTTTTCTCCAACAGGACTGAGTCTTCTAAAAGCCACTACAGGATCAGTACTCAGCAGAATACTCAGTAGAATAAACAGTGAAACAGTAAAATAATAACGCTATGAAAATTAGTTAGAGTTACAATCTGAATCCCTTGTAAACAGAACGAGTTTCCAGCCTGGTCCTGGTTGCCTTTTTCCTCAGAGTAAAGATAATTTGTGCTGTAGCATCTGTAGAAAGAGAAGGTGGTTTTCAGTTACTATTAACTATCCAAGCTAGATAGATCGATACTTGATACATTGAATAATCATCCCCTCCTGATGGTAAATACCACAGAAAATACGTGCCTGTTATTGTTACACCGATATACAGCTTCCGTTTGGCCTGGAACAGTGTGTCCACATCGAGTCACTACAATCAGAAGATCACCACGATCCTTCCTTTCCGGGCCACTAGATCTCTCTCTTGACGGAGCAGTGATCGACTATTAGCGACTATAATCCGGTGGATTACAGATCAAAGACTCTGAAACTGCAAAAGAAAAATACACTCACCGTAACTTCAAGCGTAGCTGCAGTCACTCAATGGCTGCTGCCATTACCAGGACCTTCATTTTCATCATTTACGGTAAGAGAAGCGCAGCAGTTTACCGTAATGTTGGTAAATAGGAGCGGAAATCCTCCTGGCCACTAGGTGGCACAGTACTATCAAATCAAATCAAATCAAATCACATTTATTTGTATAGCCCTTAATCACCGTTACAGTCTCTAAGGGCTTCACAGTGCCCAACATGTGAAAATAATAAACTATCTGGAAAACATGAAACATTAAAGAGTAGATACAAGTTATATATATATATATATATATATATATAGTGTGTGTGTGTGTGTGTGTGTGTGGTATAACAAACAAACCAAACAAGATTTCTTCTTTCTTTCAACATCTAATCCATTTCAAACCTAACAACCTGATGACTTTCAGCTATTTTCAGGTTACCTTGCCTCTCATGGTGGCAGTAAAACAGACTCATGATCTATTCCAGGTTCCAGACTACATTTTAACATGTGATTATGTTTTAATCATGTTATTATTACAGTCAGTATCCGCCACTGTTTTTGTTAATCATTTTCAGTAATTGTTTCATGTGGTTAGGGTGGCGTTGTGAAGCCATGGAGATGTAATGATGCTGAAGGGCTGTACAAAAAAGTTTGACTTGACATTCTGGAAGGTAAATTTCTGTCTGTTTCTATAATCTCACTTTTTTGACTTAAGTAGCAGTAATATTTTAGTAATTGGTATAAACAGCTTGCGTTCTATTTCTTTTCCTTTGTCTTACATGATGGTCCTATGGTTACAGGAATATTGTATTGACCTTTGACCTCCTTACTGCTAGTAAGGTTGCTGATCCAGGAAGCTGATTCTCTCTGGATAAAAGTCACAGAAGTGATTAGGATGTAAAAGTGTAAATGTAATAATAAATAATAATAATAATAATAATAATAATAATAATAATAATAATAATAATAATAAATAATAATAATAAAACTTAAAATTAAATAATTAAATAATTAAAACCACCTGCCTAATATTGTGTTGGTCCCCCTCGTGCCGCCAAAACAGCTCTGACCCGTCGAGGACTTGTTCTTCCAGCACATCCCACAGATGCTGGATCGGATTGAGATCTGGGGAATTTGGAGGCCAAGTCAACACCTTGAACTCTTTGTCATGTTCCTCAAACCATTCCTGAACAATGTTTGCAGTGTGGCGCATTATCCTGCTGAAAGAGGCCACTGCCATCAGGGAATACCGTTGCCATGAAGGGGTGTACTTGGTCTGCAACATGTTGAGGTAGGTGGTACGTGTCAAAGTAACATCCACATGAATGCCAGGACCCAAGGTTTCCCAGAGAACATTGTCCAGAGCATCACACTGCCTCCGCCGGCTTGCCTTCTTCCCATAATGCATCCTGGTGCCATCTCTTCCCCAGGTAAACGACGAACACGCACCTGGCCGTCCACATGATGTAAAAGAAAACGTGATTCATCAGACCAGGCCACCTTCTTCCATTGCTCCATGGTCCAGTTCTGATGCTCACGTGCCCATTGTAGGAGGACAGGGGTCAGCATGGTCACTCTGACCGGTCTGCGGCTACGCAGCCCCATACACAGCTAGCTGAATATAGGTTTTGAATATCTGAAACTTGAATTTTTGGAAATTTGGAATTTGTGATCATTGGAAACAATAATGTGAAATTGAGTTTTTCAAATTGCAAAACTTGAAAATTACATATTTGAATTTTGAAGAAGTGAATTCAAAACCAATAAATTCAGGTACATGGTTTTCAAAATAAAATATCTCAATGTTATGAATTCAGTGGTGTTTAAAAATTCAAATATAAATGTCATTCATTTGCTTCCATAATAATGCACCATGTCACAAAGCACACGTCATCTCAAGCTAGTTCCACGAACATGACAATTAGTTTACTCCAATGGCCTCCACAGTCACAAAGCACCTTTGAGCACCTTTGGGATGGGAGATTCGCAGTATTTCATAGTATATGGAATTGAACAAACATGCCAAGGTTTGGAATCAAGTTGTCAAATGAGCAAATTAATTTCCTAAGTGTATCAGTGCAGAAGTGTTCAGAATCTCTAAGGAATGTTTGCAGCACCTTGTTGAATCCATGCCACGAAGAATTCATGTTTTTCTGGGGGGTATAGGGGGGTCCTACCCAGTAGAAGAAAGGTGTACCTAATAAAGTGGCCACTGAGTGTATGTCACATGTTAGCATCTTCACATTGATCTCATAAAGTCTCAAGAGTCCTTTCTCTCTCAGTGCTTTAGACTGACTCTGGACCAGTTTAACCTACTGCTGCAAAGAAATAGCCCCATAGAAAATACATCGACTCAATCCACGTATGTCTGTGCAACCGCTGATTCTTACAACATTGCTAAGCTTGCCCAGTGCTCTGTCAGAGGGCTTTTTTTGCCACAACTTGACCTGCATACATTTCTTAGTGAATAAGATGAAAACTCAAGCAACTGAGGCACAAAAAATATTGCAAATTGTCTTTGTGACAGAAACTGGATAGTGAATCTGGACCTGAAGCCCTCCCTGCTCACGCACTGCAGGTCTGTCTAGAGCAGTGGTTCTCTATCGCCCTGCTGGTTTTCTTTCCTACCAGGTAGTTAATTGCATTCACCTGGTGTGCCAGGAGTAAATCAATCCCTGATGAGACAGCTGGAATGAAAACCAGCAGGGCTGTCGGCCCCGAGGACCAGGATTGAGAACCACTGCTCTAGACAATGGCATCAGCTAAATGGCTGTATTGTAAATGTAAAACACCATACTGTGTCCATTTATCTCCAAATTAAATTTGCAGTATTGATCCAACAACTGAAGTTGTCAGCATTAGCGTTAAACATCTGAACATTAACTATTTAGCGTGCACTCTAGCTCTGCTGATTGAACTGAAGATTAGATAACAGTCTAGGCCAGCCCATTACCTAATCATGCCATCAGCAGGACAATAGACCAGAGGTAAAAAAGGAGGAATTTGCTTGCGGGTCGGGTTGCATCACTCTGGAAACCAGATCCTTTAACAGCAGTGACAGATAGAGGGAAGTCCTGGTGACCAGGAGGTGGATAAAGACCTACAGCACCTTGGCCATGAAATGACTGGGAATCTGGTAGCTGTGGACATGCTACTGCAGTGCATACTTACAGTAAATGAATGTATTTAAATAAAATGTTTTATTAATGGTCATCTGGAGGCTTTCGTATTTCAAACTCTCTTCAAACTGTCTGAATACTAGAATCTCTAACTATATGCCTGCGTTTTCCGGTGGATTGGTAGATCTGAAAACAGCAGAGGAATTCTGGACAGTATTTCCTGGATGGACAAGGTTTTGTCCTGGAGGAGCTCTCAGGATTCATTCTCCTCCTTGACACTTTTAATTGTGTATTGCCACCAGCAGGAGTAGGTTTCCCAGCCAGGAGGATAGAATGACAGCAACAGGAAACCAGATGCAGCCCAGCAATTGTCTGAGGTGTTTGTCCAACACTAGCCTGCTCAACAGGTCAGCTGGAGGGTGGAGTAATATGAAGAATGCTTGTTGTTTCCACGTTGTTGACAGTGGGAGGTGTAAAGGGCCACCAGTAGAAGACCCAGTGAAACCAGTACCAGAGTAGTTGTACTGGTCAGCTCCCAGTGGAACCAGTAGAAGACTGGTTGTACTGGGCAGCTCCCAGTATGAATGTGGTTAAGAACATGGAGGTCAATCAACCTTGACTGGAGAAATAAAGGATATAGATTCAAAGCTACAGTGTTCTGGCCCGGACAGCTCAGTCAGTAGAGACTCTCAGTATCAGGGTTGTGGGTTTGATCCCCACATAGTGTCAACCATATTGTATCACCTTTGTAACTCATTTTGGATAAAAGCCTCTGCTAAATGACTGTAATGTAATGTAATGTTCGGGGCTGAGAACACCTAATGACTGGATGTAAAAATAAAGGCCTCAAGAAGAATAAAGACTGAAATATTTGGCAGTTTATTGAGCAGTTAGGGTTAGAGTTCAATTTAGTTGGCTTCAGAAAAACATTAATATCTATCTTCCACTTCCATTCACGCTCCTGCTTCATCTTCTATGATCACCACAATTATCATCCACAATTATTATTAATACTTTATTAATCCCCAAAAGGGAAACTGGGTTGGTCACCCGCACATAAAACCACACAAACCACAGAAAGTCACAAAAAGTCACAAACAGCACAACATATTCCAAGAAGGCACAGTTACTGCTCAGGTCTCGACCAATACCAGTTAGAAACAGGCCTGTATGAATACACACAGACAATGACCTCCTAAAACACTGTGGAACATCTGGGTATTATTAACCGGCCACTAACCCGACTAACCCCACTAACCCTACTAACCCCACTAACCCCACTAATTATAATGGATTTGGTTTATATCACTCTTCTCATTAAACAGGTAAAACACAACAACCATAATCTTCATCATCACCAATAATAATAATAACAATAATGCATTGTATTCATAACACACTCATGAAAACAAAGCACTACAGGAAAAACATTAAAACTGGTAAAACACAACAACCATCATCACCACCACACTCTTTGTCACCATCATCATATTCATCATCATCCTCTCTCTAATAATAACTGTTGTTATTGTGGTGATAAATTAATCATCACCATCATCAAGACCTTCATCATTATCTTCATCCTCTTAACCGCTCTAATAATAACTGTTGTTGTTGTGGTGACAAGTGACTCCTCCTGGTCAAAAATTCATAGGTGTGGTTTCCACAACAAGTTGAGACTAAGTGCAGCAGATCAACAGATCAAACGCCACCGATGCCGACAGGAATCAAGCCGAGGGACACCAGTCCTCTGGCAATACTGGCTTTTCCAGTCCGCTCCAGTTTTCAAGCCAAGCAACTTCCACCGTCAGTTCAGTGGAGAAAGTGGCCATGGCGTCTAACACAGCGACTATGGGGAATCTACCCAGAGGCATGGGGATATGTACAACTATTCCCGACATCCTCTATCTGCCTGAACTGGTAAGTTCTACTTTCATACGTTTTAATAATTGTTTCCCGTGGACACCTTTCTTGATTCAGCATTGTGTGCATGTTCTTTACGCACGGATAAAAACAAATGTATTATATTTAATAAGGGACATAGCAAAGTACTTTTCTTAATCCATGATGGTGGTTAAGTTTGCACTGTCACACCAATTAATTAATTAATTAATTAACCAATTAATGACTGGTTTCCTTGTTAAATGTTAAGGTTGTACATAGTTTTTGGTCTGGAGAAGGCTCTGAGCTCTCATCACTATATCCACTAGGAAAACCTCCAGCTGAATAATTACTAAAATGTGGATGTGTGAAAGCTGTCTACTGCTGTAAACTCAGTCAGTCCAGGATGTAGCAGACCTGGTCCGTCCTGTGGATCCTCAGAGCAGAATGACCACAGTTCCTACATATCAACAGGGACCTGAAGGCTTCTACGTTTAACAAGATACCTCTAAATAAGGTTTTAAATCACTCTACAGTCCAGTAGGTTGGACAGGTTTGACTCTTGTTTCCTGTTCTTACTTGACAAATCTCTAAAGTGAGGTCTTTTTTGTCCACTGCTGACCTTGAGAAGGTCATTCACGCCTTCATTTCATCCCGTCGAGACTTTTGCAACGCATTACTCATAGATAACTTTTAACTTTTAAGGCTGTACATCAGGGATCAGCAACTGGCGGCCCGTGGGCCAGTAGTGGCCCAGGAAAAAACAATTCTGGTCCGCCAGTAGTTTCCAGTTATTGTAGCGCCACACAACCTATCTACAAAAAATCTCTAAAGATATCTAGTAAGATGACTGTATATTCACTCAAAAGTAGTCTCTAAACAGAATTTTGGTAATCAACACCCACTTCTTCCCGTTTGGTTCATTCCTGTCGTTCGCGAGCCGGTGCACGAGTCAGTGGTGAGCACTGGAACCAGTTGACCTTAAGAACCAGCGTTTCCACCAATCTAGAGCCCAATGTTATGGGCGTCACTTGAACCACACATTCTTTCAATATTTTCTTGTAAAATTAAAAAGCATGTGTAGCGGACTCGCTACAACCAGGCCACCACAGACAGAAATGGACGCTTTTCAGCGGCGTCTCACCCGGCAGGTCAGCCGCAGAGCACCAAAGCTGCCAAGATTCAAGATTCAAGAAGTTTAATTGTCACATACACACACGAGGTGTGTAGTGAAATGCAAAGTGGCAATGCTTAGCAGAAATGTGCAAAATAACAGGTTCACACTATTTACAATAACCAACACAATATTTACAATGTCACAGTTTTTAAGAGCTCTATATAAAAAACAACACAATATTTACAATAAGAGCACTTTATAAAAAAATATAGTAAAAAAAGGGAAAATTGTATGTATAATATAATATAAATTATAAATTATGTGTAGTCTTTACCTAAGTGTGTGTGTGTGCATAAGAGGGGCAGTGTGTGTGTCTTGGTGGGGGCCCTGGTGAGGTCAGAGTTCACAGTCCTGATGGCCTGAGGAAAGAAACTCCGTCTCAGTCTCTCTGTTTTGGCAGCGTGACTGCGGAGGCGCTTGCCTGACCGCAGCAGCTGGAACAGTCCGTTGTTGGGGTGGTGAGGATCCTTCATGATCCTGCAGGCTCTGGTTCTGCACCTCCTGGTGTACAAGTCCTGCAGGGTGGGGAGTGTAGTTCCAATAGTGCGCTCAGCCGAACGCACTACTCTCTGCAGAGGCTTCCTGTCCTGAGCGGAGCTGCTGCCAAACCAGGCAGTGATGCTTCCTGTCAGGATGCTCTCCACAGCTCCAGAGTAGAAGGACTGAAGGATCCTCCGGGAGACTTTAAATTTCCTCAGTTGCCTGAGGTGGTAAAGGCGCTGCCTCGCCTTTCTCACCAGAGTGTCTGTGTGTGTTGTCCATGTCAGATCTTCAGTGATGTGGACTCCCAGGTATTTATACCTGCTCACCCTCTCCACAGTAGTCCCATTAATCCCCAGTGGTGAGTACGTCCTCTGTTGTTGTGTCCTCCTAAAGTCCACAATCAGCTCCTTAGTTTTGGTGACATTCAGGAGGAGGCTGTTGTCCTGGCACCAGAGTGACAGATCAGCAACTTCCTCCAGGTAGGCCTTCTCGTCGTTGTTGGAGATCAGGCCCACCACCACTGTGTCATCCGCAAACTTAATGATGGTGTTGGAGCTGAACCTGGCCACACAGTCATGTGTGTACAGGGAGTACAGTCTCCAGGTCAGGTGTTGGTGGAAAAGCGCTCAGTCAGGAGTCTACACTGAATTCAATTTCATATTTGCAGAGAAAAATATCTTCATTCTTCAAAGCAAAGGGTGAAAGCCAAAGCCCCATCACAAGTGAGGTTGACAGCTCCAGAGATCCGGCAAGCCGAGAGAGAAATCTGATCTAGAAGGTCGATCCATGTGAGATTCATATTGGTATTGACATCTTTTATGTATTGATCCAGTGATCAGGCCAGTGACAGTCAGCATGATGCAAGAGACAAACATGTTGAGGTCAGCAGTGTGCCAGCTTGCATTTCTCTCTGCGCCCCCTCAGATGTTTTGGGTGATGTCACCCTGCCTGTTGCTACGGAAACGTTTCGGTTTGAGAATAAAACTGCTGAGGCTCCTGATGGCGTTCATGTTTCTAATAAGGAAAACAATTTACTACATTTATTAAAAGCAAATGCAGAATGGGATTACATTTCGGTCTTGAATACATAGTTATATTATGGTCTGGCCCACCTAGCAACTGCAAAAAAAAATTTGGCCCGAGGCTAAATGTAGTTGCCGACCCCTGCTGTACATGGTCTGACCCCCAGTTACATCACCGACCTTCTAACCTGAGATCTTCAGGCAGGGCAGGTTTGACCGTCCCAAAGTCCAGACTAAAGACCAGAGGTGACCCCCACAGTTTGGAACGTCCTGCCTGAAAATCTCAGGTCAACAAAATCACTATCATCCTTTAATGCCCTTTTATGATAAGGCCTTTTTTTAATATGGTTTTCTTCTTCTACTTTTATTATACTATTATTACCACATGCATCTTTTACATGAGATTTTAATTTGTATTTGTATTGTCTTAAACTTACATTTTTCTTCTATTTGGGTTTTATTGCTTTACCAGATTTTATTAATTTATCTTTTAGTCTTTACTTTTATTAATTTCTTTTAAGCACTTTGTAACTATGTTTTTGAAAAGTGGCATACAGTTAAAGTTTCTTCTTCTTCTTCTTCTTCTTCTTCTTATCAAAGAGTCCTTCTCTATTCACATTATTGACTTTAAATTGGTGTTGCGATGCAGTTTGTGGCTGATAACTAATTGTATTGTATCACAGTTTAGGAATGAAGCTGACACTAATGGGAGGAAGGTTTGAGTTGTTTACATTCACACGCTAGTCATTTATTGTTGACTGTTATCCAATGAGACTCCACTGCTTCAGTTCCTTGATCACCAACAACCATTAGTAAGGAGGTCAAGGGTCAGAGGTCACAGCGGCCTTACACAATGATCACGATGATAGAGAAGTGCAGGGAAAGGAAATAAGAGCTGGCGAGAGAAGGTAGAAAAGTTTATTATTTCCAGAATTTTAAGGCCCAGACACACCAAGCGACGGCAAAGAACTAGCGGCAACCATGACCAACTGTCAGATCGCTTTGCGTCGCCTCCCGTCACCTGTTGACATGGGCCAACTAGGGCCAATGGTTCGGCCCAAACGAGGGCCCGACGACGGCCCGATGACGGTCCAACGACAGCCCGATGACAGCCCGACAATGGCCGACGGTCGGTTTGGTGTGTCAGGGCTCTTAGAGATTTGATGGTTCATGTTATCAGGAATAGCAGTTAAAGTTTCATACCCAGATAGACGTCAGTGCTGTGACAGTCTGAATAGAGGAGGAATGTTGATTTAGATAAACATGTCATGCGTTCATTCAAAGATTTTCTCTCACACATTCCTCCTAACCCTTTGTCACACATACACACACACAAGACTGACAGTTATATTCATGAAGCCCATGACAGGAGGGTGGAGTGATATGAATAATGTAGACAGTCCTGTAGGTCAACATGGAGAGTGAGATGAGGTGCTGGAACTGATATTATCTAGTAATAATTTAGCAGCCATTTGGAAAAGCAGTGTTTCAGTATATGGAAAGGTTCACTTCACTATTTTATCAGCCAATTAGACTTTTAGAGCTGAATAGGACACCAAATGATCGTTGGGTACTTGTAGAATAGTCTGTCTTACAGGAAGCAGGCAATTGGCGTAGCGATTAAAACAACAAGTTAGCTAAAGAGGTAGCAATTAAAACAACAAGCTAGCTATAGAGGGGTTAGGGGTGTGCAGAAAAAGAATTTCACTGCATGTATGTGTATGTGACGATTGAAGTTCATTCATTCACACATTCAGAACCTGTTTCCTTAAACCCTGTTTCCCTTTAATGTCAGGACTGTCAAGAAACACGACAGCACCACTTATATTGCATTGCTCAGCAAGTGCAGACCAAAATTCTCAGACTTACATACAAACAACATGAAATATACGTCTTAAACATGAGATCAGATTACATTTTTTTATCTACAATATCTATCTACAATCTACAAATAGAAAATCTAAAAATACAATCTACATACAGCACCATTAATGCTCAAACAGATTATAACACAAAGAAAAAATCATAAGCCCAGTAAGTGCTTAAATTAAGATCGAAATAGCTACACAGGCCATATATCTGATACAGGCACTGTGAATTTATTTTGTTGATAGACTGCTGATTCAGGACTATGGTCAGCTCATCCGCCTGACAGCAAATGGTACCGTTATAAGATGCAAACATCTTATTACACACATGAGCAGGGACTAATGGAAAAAAAGAAAATAAATCTCTAGCCTAAACTCTAGCCTATATGTTAAACTATAGCCAAAATGTGCAAGTTACAAAGGGAATTGCTCACTTAAAGCAAACATAGTAGGCAGGCATGAAAACATAAAAGCTTGAGGACTGTAGCATACATAGTCCCAATGCAGCTATGTAGAATCACAGCAAGGCTTTGCCTATCAAGGGGCCGACATGAAACATTGGATAAATGATAAATCAGGCCTACCTTTGCTGTGTTCAGTACTCAATCTGGGTGGGCCAGTATTCAATCTGGGTTTGATGTTGCCCTCTATTGGACTGAACCCACTGTTTTCTCTACTTAACATTATTTTACTAGTTTCTACTTTCTCTAATCCAGAGTTATTCCCAGTGAGCAGGTAAAAGGATACTTTGCCTTCTCATGGACACATTGGCTGTTTCAGGGACTAAACCTGGTAGCTTTCCATAACAGGATGCTTCCTAACACCAAAATGAGTGGAACAGTGTAATAAACTTCAAATCCTAGATTACCAACTTTAGTAGCAACAAACAGTAAATAATGCAGGGTTTCCATTAATCCCTGTTTTGTGTGTTGCAGGTCTTTGGTGGTCTGGTGTGGATCCTAGTGGCGTGTACACTGGTGGTACCGGCAAACCCTCAGGGTTGGGTCATGTTTGTCTCTGTCTTCTGCTTCATCATGACCTTCATCTGGATGCTAGTGTTTGCCTGTGGTGGGCACCACAACAGTGGCAGCTGGGCTGCAGCAGTAAGTGGTCCACTCTCAAAAAATGTTTTAAAGCTGCACTAAGCATGGTGACAGCTCCAAACGGCAGCAAAAGGCAACTGTTTAGAAAAGTTAAATTCCCAGAAATTAAGTGATGTCCGCGATGTTCTATACCAGAGAGATGAGAGCAGAAAAGATCTAAGGTTTGTGAGTCCAGTTTCAGAGCGCTCTTTCGTAGGGTTAGGATTTCCCTCTTCAGTCTGGATCGGTCACTTCCTGTGTGGAGAAGATTTCCCACCAGTGACCAAACCGACACCAGGATTTAATTTGGACCAATATGGTGAATCTATGGCCTCAGTTAGTGGGGATGGACACTCTGCTCTGCTGCAGCATCACTTCCTGGTTTAGGCTGATAAAATGATCTTGAGTTTGATGAGTTTGATCTTACAGCTTTAACTCCACCCATGTGTCTAGTTTGGGAGAAGACACATTTGGGGTATTGCAAAGACAGTAGTGAACTACTAGTAGGAGTTATGCAGTCATCACCCAAGTCAAATGTAGGAGGACGACAGTGACCTGTCGCTGCCAGAGCAGGTCCACTATTATAATCCAGGCTGACCAACAACCACGATATGAATAAATGATCAGAAGACCAAGGAGCTCATTGTGGACTTCAGGAAGTCCAAAGCCAGCACACACACCCCCATCCACATCAATGGGACGGAGGTTGAGCGTGTCGCCAGCTTTAAGTTTCTGGGCGTCCACATCTCCGAGGACCTCTCTTGGACCCTCGACCCTGGTCAAGAAGGCTCACCAGCATCTCTTCTTCCTGAGGATACTGAAGAAAGAATTGTCAAACACTGAATGTGCGTTTGTTGAGATTGCCACCCATTGGCCCATTGTAGACAACAGACAATGTCATGACTTTGAGGAGTCCTTCTACCACATAGTTGTCTATTCGGCGTCACCACTGTTTTCTGTGTGACTGCCTGTCTGTCTGTTACAATAACAAATATTCTTCTTCTCTTCTTCTGTCATCCCACCCAGGACTTTGCGTACCACGGCCTGGCTGCCTTCTTTTACCTCAGTGCTTCAGTGGCTTTGGCCAAAGTGACTCTGGAAATGAAAGACGGCACCATCTTCCAAAACTACCAACTGGACATTTCTGCAGTGGTGAGTCAACCAACAGGGCTCTGTTAACATGTGGGAAACTGGCAGATTTCACGTTGAGTGCATAATGAATTGCAAAGGATTTGTATCACCTGATTTCAGAAAGCTGTGTGTTTACTACTCTGTGCATATATCTTTATGAGACTTGCTGTTTTGGTGGAACTACTGTATCTGTTTAACATTCAATATACTGTTGATTGGGTTTGTTTTATAAAACATTAAAAGCAAACATAATTCAAGGCACTTCAATGAGGTCTGCACATTCCACCCAGTTGAAGCAGCAGTTTAATATAACATGTCAGATTTTAAACTAAACAGACCCTGCTGTAGATAGGAGTCTCTGTGAGGAAGACCACATCCTGACTTCATCTTTACTTCCAGGTTTTCTCCTACGTGGCAACCCTCCTCTATTTCATCCACACCATCCTATCTGCCATCCGATGGAAGTCTTTCTAGAGGGCTCTTCCCACTCCAGCGCCTTATTGAATACACCTGAACAAAACGTATTGTTATTTTTATGCGTGTAGGTAAAGTCATCAAAATATAAGTTTAAAATTAGTTAAAAAAAGATCTAAAAATCCCTCGCTTGCACATTCTTCCTGCTTAGCCCCACCGCCTATGTGGATTCATACTAGTATAATTGTGACGTGCTCTCACAAAATGAGTCGGAAGTCGCAATGGCCAATTTACGTAGAAACGCCTTTTAATGTCAAAAGTCTATTTTTGACCATTTTGGTATTTTGACTAATTTTAATAAACCAAAGCCTTGGCTTTCATAATCTGTATGAATTACTTCCTATTTTGGTGTGGAAATATAACTTTGAAGCATAAAAGCAAGATATGGTATTTGGCGAAGTTGATCGCGGCAGCGGCATTTGGCGACTAGCCAGCTGCATCCGCACCTGTTGGTTGTCAAGTTAGCAAGCTAGTATGTAATCATCAAGACTTTCAATGGCGTCTCGGAAATAAGAAGAAATCGCTCGGCAATCCAGTGTTGTCTGTGGATTCCGGCGATCGGTGGCGAGAGCTTATTGACGACTACTTTTTTGGCACCGAGATCTGACCGAGAGATGGCTGAGGAGAGCGGCTCGGACGACACGGGAACGAACAACAACAGTGAAACCTCCGGCGACACGTCGGACTCTGACAGGCCCATTTCAGACACCGACAACGATGAAGATGTTGACATGGAGCCACTTGTTTTAACAGACCCAATATCTGCCGTCCGTGAGTCGGATGAATGGGATGAATATGTGAGCTACGGATCTGGAGGGGATATCGAGAAGCTCGTAGCTTCAAGTGTGGCTGCAAATGTCATGAGGGAAAGTCTTTCTACATCCTCTTCTCTATGGTGAAAAAACGAGAGAGATGAGATGTGACTGCTGGTAAGCACTTTTCCACTTATCCCATAGAGCTAGCCAACATTAGTAAACACAAGTGTGTTTATCTTATCTTCTTTAAACCTTGTTCTCAGTAATAATGAACACTGTAGGTAATGTTTTGGGTAGTTCTAGCTAGCTAGCTGGTCAACAGGACCCTGTAGTTGTATTTAACTACAGATGAGTGGTCTCACACTGAAATGACAAAATTAGTTCTGTTAATTTATTTTAATTGTCACAAATTGAATGTAGGCCTAAGATGTTTTTTTGTTTCCTAGGTGAGAAACACATGATCCTGTCAGCAGCACAATGAACTGATCCAAAGAAACGGCTTGTTCCAAAGGAAGCAGCAAAAAGAAAGGATGCACCAGAGGACCTCTTACTTTATTGATGGTGATCACATATGCAGAGATGATGAATGTCTAGATTAATTATTGAATCATTTAAGGATTTAATTAGTGATATGTGTAATATGGTTATATCTTTTCTTGCAATATTACTTTGGGGTTTAAATCAAATCAAATCACATGTATCTGTACAGCCCTTAATCATCAATGGTTACTACACAACATCCCCCAGTCTTAGACCCTCAACAGAGGACAAGGAAAAACTCCCAAAAAAAACCTTTTTAGAGAAAATTGGAAGAAACCTTGGGAGGGGCTACTCAGAGAGGGATCCCCCTACCAGGACGGTTGGGCGTGCAATAGATTTGAGATTTGATAGAGTTTGGGCAAGCAGCGTATACACAATGCATAAAAGTTTATTATGGTGGGACGTCCGGATCTGACGTTTATTATGGTGGGACATCCGGATCTGATGTGTTTAATATTTTGGCACTTGGCATTTATACCAATCTATAGATTTATACCAATCTATAGCAATGTATAGGTCAAAGGGACACTTTGGTGGGCCGACTGCAGCAACAGACCCAGACCCTGCAGCAACAGACCCAGACGCTCCTCGCCGTGGCGCAGGTGGCGTCAGAAGAGCGCGGCGCGGTGCGGGAGGCACTGCGGGACCGCAGCGGCCGCCCCGACGCCGATCAGCCTCCAGCGGATGACCGGCGAGGATGACGCGGAGGCCTTCCTCGCCACCTTCGAGCTGTCGGCGGACGTGGGCCCCTGCTCACCGGGGAGGCCCAGCTCGCCGTCCACGGCCTGCCGGCGGCTGCCCGGAGGGACTACAGCGCAGTGAGGAAGGCCATCCTTGACCGGCTGGGGCTGACGCCGGAGGGGCACCGCCAGAGGTTCCGGGGTCTGGCGTACGCGGCGGCCAGGCGGCCCTTCACCTATGCCCAGCAGCTGTTGGACGCGGCCCGGCGGTGGCTGCAGCCGGAGGCGAACACGCGGGACGGCATGCTGGAGACAGTGGCCCTGGAGCAGTTCCTGGAGGGGCTCCCGGCCCGCACGGCCGCCTGGGTCCGCTGCCACCGGCCGGCCAGCCTGGCCGCCGCCATCACCCTGGCGGAGGACCACCTCGCCACCTATACCGGGGACCCGGGGGGGGCTCCTGCCCGTCTACCCTCCGGACCAGAGCGGGATGTGGCGAGACCCCGCCCTGTGCCGCCGCCCCGGAGGAGGCCCTTCGTCCCGGCTCCGGTTCCCCGGCCCCTCCCCGAGCCTGGTCGGCGCTCCACTAACCCGTTCGTGTCCTCCTTTTCTCCGCAGGTTCCCACTCACGGGGTCGGGGCAGGCCCACAGACGGTGACTCAGGCGCCTGGGCAGGAGTGTTGGCGGTGCGGGCGGCTCGGACACTTCCGCAGGGAGTGCCCCCTGATGGAGGTGGGGCAGGTGGTCCAGGTTGCCGGCCCGCCGGACTCCTCCCCTGGTCTGGAGGGGACCTACCGGATCCCGGTAAGGATCCAAGGGGGTAGACACCAGGCTTTGCTGGACTCTGGCTGCACGCAGACCATGATCCATCAAAGCCTGGTTCGTCCCGGGGCGCTGGTGGAGGCGGCGTGGATGAATATTAGGTGCGTGCATGGGGATATTCACACATATCCGGTGGTCCCAGTGGAAATTCGATACCGAGGGAAAAAGCATACGGTGAAGGCCGCGGTTAGTTCCCGCCTGTCGCACCCCTTGTTATTTGGCACTGATTGGCCTGGGTTTACTACACTAGCGAGAGACACTGCGGGGGTGCGTTCACGGCCGTTAGGGAAATGTGAGTGCTGCACGGCGCTCAGTGGTGACGCGGGGTCTTCCGACGCTGGCGAGGGGGGCGGGACGGAGGAGCCACGTCAGGCGGCTTCCCCGGCCCCGGTAGTCCATCCCACGGAAGATTTTCCGCTCGAACAGTCTCGTGACGACACCCTACGCTTTGCCTTCGACCGAGTGATGCAAATTGACGGTCAAAAGGTGCGCCCTGACGCCGCGCTCGCTCACCCATACTTTTCGGTAATTAGGGACAGACTATATAGAGTGAGCCGTGACACTCAGTCCGGGGAGGAAATCACCCAGTTGTTGGTGCCGAAGAGCCGTCGGGAAATGCTTTTCCAGGCGGCTCACCATAACCCAATGGCTGGGCACCTCGGATATGATAAAACACTACAGCGGATAATGGCCCGCTTCTATTGGCCGGGCATTTGGGCGGACGTGCGGAGGTGGTGCGCCGCCTGTCCCGAATGCCAGCTCGTTAATCATTCCGTCAAATAGACAGGAAAATAATTATATTTATAACCGAACAGGATGCAGGATGTAAATTTGATTTGTTTTATATGGTTGACCAGCTGCTTTGTTGTAAATTTTGGAAACTGTTGAATTCATTGAAAATAAATGTGTTTGTTTTGAAACATTTGAAAAAAAATTCAGGAAGTCCAAAAAACATAGTAGTACAGTAGCTACTCACACACATGTTGCAGGATAACAAACCTCTAACTCAGACTTTACTGGCTGGCTTGGAACCCGTCAGTTATAATGCTGTTTTTATGCAGATGATGCTGTTATTCACATTCATGAAATGTGTTCTGAATCAGAAGAAATCACGATAAAACAATTAAAATACCTGTTCGGAAGGAGGAGCGAAGAAGTTGGCGAAATCGTCAGGGAGGAGGGAGGAGGTGGGAGAAGGGGGTGGGGGTTGGAGGAGGGAAGAGAAAGTTTCAAAGAGTTTTTTAGGGTTGGAAGCAGAAGTTTGAATTTTAGTGCAAAAGAAAGCAGCTTTAGCCCTGAAACAGACAAGAAGATCTTACTTCTCAGAAGTCTCATTAGGAGTCAAAATAACCCCAAATTCCTGTTCTCTACTATAGATAATCGACCCACCATCACAAATACCATCAGATTTTCTTTCAACTGAGAAGTGACACCAATTTGCAACACTTTTTAGCAATAAAATTATGACTATAAGAGCAAGCATTGAATTATCCAACTCAAACAGGATAATAAATATGTCAAGTCTGTCTGCTTGACCCGCTGCCAACTAGCTTTTTTAAGTATTTAGCACCCAACGTTTCCCTTATATGCACCTAGCAGCGGCGTTACGCTTTTATTTTTTTATTTTTTTACTTTTTTGTAAACAAAAAACAAAACATAACAATCCACTCTCTCCCCTTCAAAATGCTGGAGTAAACGGCCTTTTAAACGTGACGCGCTTTCATGGAAAAGTTGCTGTCATAAACTCATTTGAAATGCGATTGTGTCCAAACTTTCTAAGCAAAGCTAACTTTCAGCAACATCATATATGGCCATCAAATGCTCTGTCTTTCTGTAGTTCCTCTCTCTTTAGGAACTATATTATTTTGCGCTACGGTCGCTTCATATCCAGGTCAATTCACACACTTGTGAGTAAAGCATATAAACGAGAAACTTTGCGCTTACCTAAGTGTAGCTATATGATAATGTCAGCACAACGATTATAACAACAAGCACCGGGTAGATGTCAACAAGCAAGCAATGTTGATCATGGATTCAGGATTCAGGATTATCATTCGCCGAAAGGAAAACAGTTGTGCGACTTCACGTGAATATCGCACAGTAACGTTACAGCAAACGCAATCATTTGTTAGGAATACGCAAGGAAACGCATATCTGTGAAATAAACAACATTTGGAAGATCCATCTTGATACGTTTCGTTTCTAAAAGTAGGCTATTATTCCACATGCACCGATTGTTTCTCTTCTCCTGGAGGCGGGCGTTACTATGCGCGAGACGAGTATTCTATATGTCGTGTCTCAAGGGCCACCGTGACGCGCGAAAGGTGTCAATCTCAAAGACAACTTTGATAGATTCCCTCAGAGATATTACATATTCTTTGGATTCCCAGAAAGGATCTATCAGAAACGTCACAAATGTAAGTTATTTTATCATTGAAAATGTCATTACATTTAAGTAAATTAACACTGTTTGATTATATACGACAGTGTGGTGATGCAAGTTGTGGTGTTGCAAAATGTTTGTGCTTTGCGCGCGTGCTTAACCTCCGCTGCTACAACTCCATCCTAGGGGAAACACTGAGCACCAGTGGCGTTTTTTATATGTAAAAACATGGTGGGGCAGTAACCACTTCAATAGATAGGCTACATACCAGGAAAACTACAATACTCTCTCTTGCTACAGATGTTTTTTTTTAACACATCAGACAGAGTGGCTTGCTTCTAGCAGGTGAGAGAGAGAGAGAGAGAAATTATTACATTATGAACTTGGCGCTAGTGAGAAAGATATGGAGCAAGACGTCTTTTTCAGAGTTCCTGCAGAATCGCCAATATTTTCAATCAAAACAACTATTTTTATATGAAGACCAGCCTAAAAGTTCACTGAGGCCACCATAAAGATAGCAAAACTTGAACTATATGAGTAACGTCGTTCTGAATGGTTGAGATGGATGAGAATCATACAGGGTAAAGCTCTGTCCCCCCCACATATAGTGTTCACTCATGCGCAAGTAAGCAATACCCGGACAAGACCAATGAGAATTCGTACTTGCCCACGTCAGCTCTGTTGGGATCCTGAACAGAAACAGTTAAAATTAAGGCTATTTAAAAGCTAAGGGACTGGGACTGCATAGGCAGAGGGAATTGGACATAGCAAACTGGGAGAAAAAGGGGGGGGATACATAAATAAATAAATAATTAATTAATTAATTAAATATAATAATAATAATAATAATAATAAAATAAAAAAAACATTTTAGAGTTGTAGTAGTTGTTACTTTTACAGGTGAACGGTGAGAGCCGACACATTTTCCTTCCATTATCATAGAATGATAATGATAGGATAACCCTATAATGTTTGAGTTAAATATGAATTAAATATGAGATAAATATAAATAATTTAAATATGATATGATTGAAAAACGTCTCACTTGTTTGGTAATAAGACTTTAGAGCCAAATCCAGCAAGAATGGTGAGACTTGGTGAGAAGAACCGCAGTTTTACACCAGAGCTGAGGACCAACCACTTCCCACAAATAACCAAATATACTTCATACAAAATAGTCTTAGAATACAAATGCCCCAAAACAAGGCTACACATCGCTGCTTGTTATGATGTACGTGATTTCAAATAGACTGAATAAATTGCATTAAAGTCTTATTATATATGTTGTCTTTATCTGTTAAGCTGCTGCAACCCCAGAATTTCCCCCCAAGGAAGTATCTATCGTCTTCTCTTCTGACGAATGTATGCAAACATAGCTAATTTTCTAACAGATTAATAAATAAAATTAAACCAGTGCATGGGCACATTTAAATCCTGAACAAAAGAAATGCATGACGACAAACTAATATGATTCTTGACCAGTTGTTTGTTGTTTCGTATTATATCATACAAATTAAAATATAACCCTATAATATATAAGATATGTGTCTGTATAGTGTTGGGGAATTATTCATTATCCATACTATTTCATTAATAGTGTGTTATTATTGTTATACATCAAAATGTTATGATAATGTAATAAAATGTTCAATGCACATGTGTAAAAGTGTTTTTTACAATATTTAAAGTTTTTATACCAAACGTGTAAAATGATAGTATTTTGGAAATTATATGGTTTAGTAAGATTACATTGAATAATTTAAGTGATAGATGTGCACACTTACCAATCATAGGTCAAAATATTGCTAAATGTGGCTGATTTTGAAAAGCCAGAGGTGCTACTGAATGAAGAGCTCTTAATTCCCATCACTAGCACCCCTCTCTGCAGTCTGCAGGATGGGGCTTGGCTACACATTAGGCCACACTACACCTAAACGTCCCAAATTTATCAGTAAAACATTTTATTTATTTATTATTTATTTGTCCATTAATAAACTTTTATTGAAATTCTTTGCTTTTCAAAAAATGTTCACATTTAAATGTTAACTGAAACCTAGTCTGTTATAGTATAAACAGATGAAGTAATAACTGAGTCAGCGTGTTGTATATATATGTAATCTGTACTTCCATTATTTTGATAACTACAATACGATAACTACACAATAACTATGACTTCAGTCTTGTTTGTGATAAAGGGCTGTGTAGAAATAAACTTGAATTTGATGTTATTTATTTGTAGTTGCTTAAACATATACATGAAATGAGCAAATGCACTTAAAATAGGCAAATATATTTTTAATAGATAGATAGATACTTTATTGATCCCCAGGGGGAACTTCAATGCTTTTCTTTCTTTGTTTCTTTCATGGATAGATAGATAGATACTTTAGAGGGAAATTATGGGGTTGCAGCAGCATACAAATATCACAAAAACAATATCAAACTATAAAATACGAGGGATAAATACAAGGAAATACACAACAAGCACAAAGCAAACATCTATTCAGTTGATTATCTGACATCCTATAAGAAACATGCAGACACAGAAATGTCTAGACCATCCCCTACTCCCCCCATGAATATTTCATAGTCTTCTTCAAAGAGAAAGTATTGATTTGCCTCTTCATGTTCTTTGGATCATTCAGTTTCCAGAGTACAACTTTACAACTGGTCTTCTGGCTAGCTAACAAGCAGTTCACCCCTGCAGTCAAGTGCAGCTCACTACCCCTGTCATAAAGTCTCAACAATCCTTTCTCCCTCTGTTGTCTCCTCATTGCTTCTAAGGGTGTTTTAGGAGAAACATGTCAGATGAAGGTGATCACAAGATGAGACAAAATTGAGATCCCCCTATTTCTTAGGAGATGAAGAAACGACTGAGCAAAATATTTTTCCTTTCCAGCTTTAGTTGTATTCACAAATTGAAATAAATGGTGGCATCATAACAGAGTGAAGCGAGGTGGAACATCTATCCACATCTGATGTTTGGAGGATGGAGTCTGTCTCAGAAACTCAGGACAAGGAAAAGAAAAGAAGATAAAAACTACATCCAGATGGAGAGAGAATACAGATCACATGTTGTAATGTTGTAGTGATCACTTTAATATCAACGTAGTTGAAAGCTACTCTCCCAGGTACCTCTCTTCTCTATCTTCTCTCTTTCATCTTCTCCTCTATATCTTCAATATCCTCTCTCTTATATATTAATCTTTATTCAATGTATTTCTTCTATCTTCCTATCTCTCTCCACCTCCTCATCTCTCTGTCCAGGACCTTCTGGATCTCCAGGGTCTCCAGATGTCACCTTCACTTCTAGGACGAGTGGAAAATGTTGTGAGGGTTGGAGAGATGTCATGCTATCTGGTGAGGGGGCACCACTTACCCAAGCATTCCTGTTGTGGTCCCTGCCGTCACCAGGCTACCGTTACCGAGGCCGTTATCTCCCATGTGTCGGCGGCGACGAGGAGCTGCTGGATGGCCAGTCCTGCAGAGCCTTGTATGGCCATGGCCTGTTGGGAGAAGGACGATAAGCAGCACAGTCAGCTATGCAGCCATGTTTAGAACAATGTCTGTTTCTGTTAAATTTAGAGCAGTTATCGGACGCAGCTCTCCCTCCTGAACACACTCTCTTCCTCTGCAGATCCACCAGGACCTCAGAGGTGAGGACAAGGCAAGAGTTGGTCCAAAAAGGATTTTCAAAAATTATTTTCACCAAGGAGATTTTCATCCAGACAGGTGAGTGGAGGAGATGCAATGTGATTCCTACTGATAGAAAGGATGACATGTTAGCAGCTGCAGATGTAATGCTAATTATGTAGTATTGTTGTAATGTAATATTGTAGGGATGTAGTGATATAATGTTGGACTGATGTTGTAGTGATATGGTGGTGTTGTAGTGATGTTTGGGTTAAGTCTACATGTTAGGTATATATGTATCTGTATATGTCTAAATGTATACAGCTGGTTAGTCTCTTTATTATCCAGTTCAGTATGTAACATGTGCAATATATATTTTGCGATAAATGTAGGAAAATAGTAAATGTATACATTTCCCAAGGTAAATCTGGCAAAGTTGCACATTGTGGCACTGTCCAATACTACAGCTCTGCACCTGGAGAGTATATGACCAACATAGCAAATGTGAAAATGTATTTTGGCCACGTGGTTCATTGTACCCACAACCAAACGTAGTGAGAGGACTGAGAGCCTCACTACTGTGACCAGCATTTCGCACAACCGGGAAAAGTTGATGACATTTTCCTGTAAATGTATACATTTACCATTGCCCCACATGTACCATAACATATACATGGAATCTATGTAGTTTAAGTGGAATATGCATGCCAAAATGTATAGATGTATTATGTACAGCAGACAGTACAGTGATAGTGGCAGCTGAAAGATTAAAGAAAAGGGTTTGTGAGTGGAAAGACAACATGTGCTCTACTTACTACTTACTTACTACTTACTACATCACCCTACTGTACACAGAAACACCAATACCAAAATGTAGAAATACAATGTATAGATATATAGGATTAGCAAGGGTCAGCATTCATACAGAACCCCAGATGTCAAAAGACCAATGTGCTAGTCCACAAATGATGGCTATGCCGTCATAAATCTACAGGACTGTCAGACAGCAACAATTCACAAGCAGGGTTTTTCCTGCATAGAGAATCTTTTGGTGGCGGCCAAAGCCACAAGAATAGAAAAAAATAATTAAATTCAATGGGCCTCATTCACAAAAATCTTAAATCTTAAGTTATTCTTAAATTTGTTGTATTTATGTGTGGAAGAAAATACCAACGTGGGATTCATGAAACATGCGGGGAAACCTCGAATTGTTTGTAGAACAGGTGTATATTTGATGAATGCCAATCGTTGGTAAATTGGATGTGCGTGGCTGTTGAAGCCGGTTTGCAGGTAAACGCTGTTCAACATCGTAAAAGGCTGCAGACTGAAGGGTTGTGTGACAGTAAACCAGGGAAATTGGTGTTGGACACTGATCAAATCCAAATCCAGGCTGCATCAGATGGTAGGACTATGTTATTGTATTTGTAAGGCGTCCAGTCCATGTGATCAACCCATTACAAGTTGGATAAGGCAATAAGGCATCTAAGAGCCTTCCCACTGTTTCAAACACTCGTAGGTTTTCATCGTACCAATGAACAAATTCAGATACAAACAAAATGATGACTATGTTCGTAGAAACGTTCGTACATATGATCAGATCTGATTGACGTTCCGTGAATGAGGTCCATGTTCTATTTGTGGCTGCTATGCCATACTCCGACCAGCAGGGTGGAGTCCAGCAAGATGCGAGTCAAGAGGATAGTTATCAGCTATAACTGGAGGGAAAGCCCATAAAGACAAGCCGCATTAATTTCTCATACATAGATAATATTGACGGCATTATTATATTTCAACAGGCACAGCTTAGTCAGCGAGGGTCCCCGAGTGTCTGGTCTTGTTCAATCACGTGCATCATTTAAATCACAACCAATCAAAATGATTCTTTACAATGCATGAAAGGAGATGTCACTGTCTGCCAGAGACACACCGTGAGGAATATACTACAAAACAACATAGGCGAACACGCCTAAAAACACCATTGACAACATACTGGAGTAGAAGCTTTGTCTGATAGGGGCGGGTTATTGAGTCAAGTCAAGTAGAGTTTATTGTCATTTCAGCCATACATGTAGCACATACAGCCAAACGAAATGTTGTTTCTCACAGGACCAAGATGCAAAAAAAACAGAACATAAGACATGACATAAAATACATACAATACATAATACATAAAATACAAATACCGACATAATAATAAAATATATAGTAGAAAAACAATGTGCTGAGTAGTGGTGTCAGTATAAAATGTCATGTGCAAAGTGTCATGTGTAAAGTGACCTGTGCATGGTGCGTGTGTGTCAAATAAGGCATGTATGTGTTTTGGGTAGCAGCAAGGTGATGAGCAGTCTGACAGCCTGGGGGAAGAAGCTGTTGCTCATCCTGGTGGTGCTGGCCTTAATGCTGCGGTACCTCCTGCCACACAGCAGGGGGTCAAAGAGTCTGTGAGAGGGGTGGGAAGAGTCCACCACGATGCTGGAGGCTTTCTGTAGGCATATTTCCCTGTAAGTGTCCTGGATGGGGGGGGGGAGAGACCCCTATGATGCCCTCTGCCATCCTCACAATCCGCTCCGCTGCAGGGTCTTGTGGTACTTCCAGTACTAGATGGCGATGCTGTTGGTCAGGACACTGTCAACAATGCCACGGTACAATGTGGTGAGGAAGGGGGGTGGGAGCCTTGCCCGCTACAGTCTTCTTGCTGCTGGGCCCTCTTGGCTAAGTTGGTGGTGTTCAGGGACCATGTGCGGTTATCGGAGATATACACACCAAGGTATTTGCTGCTGCTGACTCTCTCCACAATGGAACCATTGATGTGCAGCTGTGCATGGTCGATCCGAGTCTTCCTAAAGTCCACAATCAACTCTTTCGTCTTGTCGACATTGAGGGTGTGGGGCAAGGGCAGTTCTGAGTAGGTCCAGTTGTAGGTGTGTGTGTGTGTGTGTGTGGGGGGGGGGGGGGGGGGTCAAGAAGAAAGCAGCAGGCTCAGGGGTTGATGTTGGAGGTAGCATTGTACAGCCGGATGGCTATTGGCACAAAAGAGCTGCTTGAAGCTCCCTTGTGTACTTAGGTTGGATGAGAAGGTGGCTGAAGGAGCTTCTCAGCCTGTTCATCTCATCATAGACGGGGTGGGAGGGGTTCTCCAATATGGATCTGATTTTAGACCTCATTCTCCCCTCAGCCACCTCCTCCAGACTGTCCAGGCTCTCTCCCATAACTGAGCCAGATTTCTTGACCAGTTTGTTTATCTTGTTGGCATCCTTTGCCTTGATGCCACCTCCCCAACATACAACAGCGAAGAAGAGTGCACTGGCCACCACAGTCTGGTAGAACATGCGGAGCAGCCTGTTGCACACTTTGAATGATCTCAGCCTCCTCAGGAAGTACAGTCTGCTCTGACCTTTCCTGTAGAGGGCATCAGTGTTGTCTGACCAGTTATGTTTGGACAAACTGTCATTGATTTATGACCAAATTTGCACCAGGCCCATGCACATGCTTGGAACTGGTGGCGCCCCCCTATTGAGCGATTTCAAAATAGTTTTACACATGTGGTTCAACATTGTTATGAAACATATCCTGCGAGTTTTGTAATGATTGGACAAACAATTTCTGATTTATAATCTGATTTGTGTTATGCCACGCCCATTTATTTGGCATTTGTAGCTCCCCCTAGTGGTCGATTTGAATGAAACTTTCAGGGTATGTTTCAGGTACTTAGGTGGACATATGTGATGATTGGCCCAACGGTTGTTGACTTTGGTTTATTTATGTGCTGAGCCACGCCCTTCTGAAGTTCATTGGTCAATATCTTGAAAACTAAATAAGATATCAATAAGCTTTATGCTTTAAATTCAAAATGGCGGACTTGGTTCTTGAGGCTTTTTTGTAGAGCACATTGAGCTGGACTTGTGTGTCAAATTTCAAGTCAATCAGAGTCACAGTGTGAGGGGCGTGGCCTTTCCAAAATCACATTTTTGGGCCTTAATTAGAGCTGCCACCATCTGGCCGATTGGGCTCATGTTTTGTGGGAAGCATTTGCACATCATTTCCAGTTGTTCGGCCAAGTTTCATGGTTTTAGCTCATTCCAGCTCACGGCAATTTGAGTTGCAGCATAAGAATAATAAACCGGCTAAAAACACAAAAACTAAAAACCCCTGCGGGGTTTGAACCCTAACAAAACCCTACAGAGTTTGAACCCTAATAATGATGAAGGTATAACAATAACAAAGGAATTTACAGCCACCTAGTGGACATTGGATGTACAGGATCAGTTGGCCAAGACCATGCTGATGGCTAGCTTAGCAAATCGGTGCTAACCTCCCTGAATGTGAACTGCAGTAATTATGCACATAAAAGATAAACAAAGCTACCTATATTCTCCACAAACGCTAAACTAGTGGAAAGCAATAGTGTGACTCACAGTTGGACAATGTAGTGAGCCGAAGTTGCCAGAGGGAAACAGCCAATCACTCTACATACTGATTTCTGGGGGTTTTGAGTGGAGGGGAGGGGGGGGGAGCTGTAGTACAGTATAGTATAGTATAGTATAGTATAATAAAGTGTAGTGTAGTATAGTATAGCGGTGGTATATGTGGTTCTTTGTACATCATTGTTTGACAGGGAAGAGAAACCATGAAATTCACCTGTCGATTTTTATTGGTGAAATTTATTGGTGATGCAGAATCGATTCACTTGTATCGGATGGCCCGAAAGAATCAAGTTAGTTAAGAGTCAGTCTTCTGTACTGTAATAGTTCACTTCATAGGCTGATAACAGAAATATTGTTTGTTCAGTGGACTTTTCTTTCAAGCAGTCCAGTCACGTTCTGTGGCGAGAATTAGGACTAAATTCTAGTGGATAGAAACTGGTAAGACATGTTTCTTTGGTTGTTTCCAATTGTATGATAATGTTTTCATATAGCCAGATACAATTTATTTGTATGTGTGTGCTGTGCTGCAGGGCCGGCGAGTCAATAGGCCTAGTTCAGCATGCTTCAGCAGTTTAAGATACATGTTTTACTGTAATTACTGTGGTGTGACCAGAAACCCTGGTGGTGTAACCCTAACCCCAACCCTATGATGAGGACATAGGCTCCTGTATGTGTTGTTGTTGGCTTTTCCAGCTGTTGGGCTCGGGTCCGAATTTGACTAGATGTTGTTGGTGCCATTTTCGGGTAGGGCCATAAAGACGTTGGGCGCAGTGGGGCTAGGGCTTAATTTCTAGCCTGTTGCAGACCTCTAGTCTAACCCATCTGCGAGCATCTGCGGGCTGCGCTTACCCATAAACCCCTTCTCTGCATAGCTACGCTGAGACATTTACATGTATCTACGCAGAATCATAACTCTGCCTTTAGCAGTATGTGCCAGCTTTAAAAAAGCTCTGACCATCAACACTTTTAAATGTGAGTTTTCAAAGTAACATGAAACAACTAACTGAGTACCACAGGGTAGTACTCATTGAGCATTGGTCACAAAAACTGTAAAATTATTTAATGTGGCCAAGGGAGCAGTCTGGGAAATCAAACAACATATGCGAAACACAGACAGACTGCTTAGGAAAGCAGAGTAGGTGGCAAAAGAATGGTGACATGTTGAAGCTCACTGATAGGGATAGATGGACACATCATTATATTGTTTCCATTATTTTGTCCACCCCCTTTACATACTCATTCAATAATACACGCATATGTGCATGCATGTGTAGATACACACATAGACCATACAAGCCCATTTCCACATGCAGTCAGATAGAAACCACTGCCCTAAAGACTCCCCTCTATGTCTTGCAGGGTTAAGGGGACTGAAGTGTCACCATGGGCCAGGCTGGGACCTTATCGCTGTTCTTCACCTATCAGCTGACATTCTTGTGGACTATCATCTCATCCAAAATCCCATATTCAGCAGCAGGAGGTTCTACACTGACCTTTGAATACAATGACACACTCATCAACAAAACAAAATGTGGTGGAAGCACTGAATGCAAAATGGGTGTTATTCTGCCAGTATGGAATCCAGAGAACCCAGCTTTTACTGAACGGCTAGCCAGAGCCACCATTTACTTTGTGGCATTGGCGTACATGTTCCTGGGGGTCTCAATCATTGCTGACCGCTTCATGGCATCCATTGAGGTCATCACTTCCCAGGAGCGACAGATCACCATCAAGAAACCAAACGGTGAAAAGATCACCACGACAGTGCACATCTGGAACGAGACAGTATCCAACCTGACCCTGATGGCCCTGGGTTCCTCTGCCCCAGAAATCCTCCTATCTGTTGTGGAGGTATGTGGTCACAACTTTGACGCTGGTCAACTAGGCCCAAACACCATTGTAGGAAGCGCTGCCTTCAACATGTTTGTGATCATTGGCCTTTGTGTTTCAGTCATCCCTGAAGGAGAGACCAGGAAGGTGAAACACCTTAGGGTATTCTTTGTTACTGCTGCCTGGAGTATCTTTGCGTACATCTGGCTTTACCTGATCTTAGCCATCATCTCTCCAGGGATTGTTGAGATTTGGGAGGGACTTATAACTCTCTTCTTCTTCCCCCTGTGTGTTGGTTTTGCTTACGTTGCAGACCGCAGACTCCTTTTCTACAAATACATGTACAAACGCTACAGAGCTGGGAAGCAGAAAGGAATGATCATTGAAACTGAGGGAGAGCCACAGCTTCCCTCCAAGGTAGATATTGAAATGGACAGCAAAATGCTTAACTCCAACAGACAGGAGTTCAAAGACGGAGCGATAGGTTTCGATGAGAAGGAGCTGGATGAGGAGGAAACCAGGAGAGAGATGGCCAGGATCCTGAAGGAGCTGAAGCAGAAACATCCTGAGAAGGAGATGGAACAGTTGATAGAGCTGGCTAATTACCAAGTTTTAACTCAACAACAGAAGAGCCGTGCCTTCTACCGTTGCCAGGCGACCAGGATCATGACAGGAGCAGGAAACATCCTGAAGAAGCATGCTGCTGACCAAGCCAAGAGAGCCATTCAACATGATTTCTGCTCTGAGGTTTCAGAGAACAACTTTTCCTCCAAGATCTTCTTCGATCCCAGCAATTACCAATGTCTGGAGAACTGTGTCAGTGTAGCGCTGAATGTGGTGCGGCGTGGTGGAGACTTAACAAGCACAGTTTCAGTGGATTACCGGACTGAAGATGGTACAGCAAATGCTGGCTCAGACTACCAATTTACTGAAGGAACTGTTGTGTTCAGACCAGGAGAGACTGAGAAGGAGATCAGGATTGACATTATTGATGACGATATCTTTGAAGAGGATGAGCATTTCCTGGTTCACCTCAGCAACGTGAAGGTCATATCAGAGGGCGCTGGCTCAGAGCAATGTGAGGCTAATCATATGGAGGCCTTAGCAGGCCTCGGTCTGCCTTGCACAGCCACAGTCACCATCTTTGATGACGACCATGCAGGGATCTTTACATTTGAGGATCCGGTGGTGACTGTGAGTGAGAGCATCGGGGTGATGGAGGTGAAGGTGATCCGGACTTCAGGAGCTCGTGGAGTTGTGGTGGTGCCATTCAAAACCATGGAGGGGACAGCCAAAGGAGGCGGAGAGGATTTTGAGGACACACATGGAATCCTGGAGTTCGAGAATGATGAGATCCTGTAAGTCCAAATCTTTTTACCTAAAGGTATACTGACAGCTTTTAATTCCATAAATATGATGAACTGGAGGTGTTGGAGGCTGGTCTCTTCAGGGTACAACCACTGGTCTACCATAAAACTCTAACATCTAATCCAGAGATATGATATGATGATATGATATGTGATATTGATTTTTGTATCACTGTATAGTAGTTTCCTATTTCAGTATACCTCTGTTTCCTGTCATGGTGAGCAGCAGACTGGGGTATTCTACAGATCAAGGTTTAAATGATCCCACTCCCTAAATGAAAATAACTTTATTAGCAAACATTTATATTCATTTTGACAGTTTAACCAAATGTCCGTCTCATATCTTTAGCCAGTTGTCATATTCATGAAATGTGCTGCTGTCCATCCCTGTCATATTTAAATCCTTTCTCTCAGGTTAGACCCCTCTCTCTCTCTCTCTCTCTCTCTCTCCTCTCTCTTTCTCTCTCTCTCTCTCTCTCTCTCTCTTTCTCTCTCTTATCTATCTCTCTTATCTGTCTTGCTCCCTATCTCTTATCTGTCTCACTCCCTATCTCTGTCTGCTGCTGAGCTGTCAATCACTGCTCTGCTTGGTTCGTTTGATTGGTTGACTGATGATACATGATTACCATGTATACTGAGAGGTGTATACACATACAGACATAACTACAGAGCTCATTCACACATATAGAAACACAGTCAACAGACCTCTAACAGACTAACATAGTAGTACAGTAACTACTGACTCATGATGCAGTCTTGTCAATATGTCAATCACTTTTAGTGTAAATCAGGATTTGGTTCAATTCACTTTGAATTCCAGATTTAACATCTTGCTATAAAAAGTTTCCTTATTTCGGATTCATAAATAAGTCAAGAAAAGCTCAATTTATGTGAGTTGTAGTTTGAATTAAAATGTTGTAATGGATGAATTTAAAATTAGCTGTCCCTATTCCTGGTCCTCACTCGTCCTTGTTTAGACTGGAAGTCCTGCATCTGACTGGTAGCTTTGGGTTTACATGCTTCACATAGCGATAGGGAGTTTTTCCATGGCTTTGGGTGGCAGGAATGTAATGATGCATTTATTCCCAGAAGATAAACATGACTGGTATAAAGACAGAAGCAATATCTTGAAATGGAAAAGGTAGTACATTCATTCTTGATTTAACACTTAAAGCTTATTAATGGCAAGACAGTTGTACATTTACACAGGAGTGAATGGACTGCTTTGAAGTGTGTGATGGACATGTGGTTCAATAGCTTGGTCATGGAGAAGGAGAGCCTTATAGTAGTCGGTAAGAAATCTTATTTGCACAGCAGCTTTTAAAAAATGTACAATGTTTTAACAATCAAATACAGGCAAACGCCATCTTGAATTAAAACAGAACTGCAAGATTAAAGGAAAAGAATAAAGTGTAACAAAACAGTAAAACAACAGGATGAAAGACAAAGACACAAAAGTAATTTAGCCAACATTTTTATCCAAAGCGACATACAGATGATAGGTGATCCTAACCCTTCTCATGCTCTACTGACTGAGCTGTCCAGGCCAAAGACATCACACAAATGCTATTTCATAAAAATATTTTTAAGAAATCATTTAAAAGATGATTCTCCTGCCCGGTGACCTTTAGTCTTCCCACTAGTCGTTGGAATGGCTGCAGAGTCTGACTTCAGTCAATATTTTGTTTTATTGGTAACTGTATTACTGCTATTACTGTTATTACTGCTATTATTACTGGTCAATATAATAATCATCACCTATTTCTCATTATTCACTATCTCCAAAATCTCTTTTTAAAGGTAGGTTGGTGGTGGATATCACATTTTGGAGCCACCAAGGCTTCGTCCTAACAACTATCGGCCACTACAGTGTGCTCAGTCTTCAGCTTGCTGTTCAGATATCAAACATGTCAGATACAGGCTGTGGAGTAAAACCTAGATGATCCTGAGATGAGGATTAAGAGGTTCACTAGAATATGAGCACTAATTCCTGAAAGGACGTTTGGTTTGAATCTCAAATTGACTTTCAAATCTACCAGTTTAGACATCGTTTCACATGCATTAGAATAACAAGAAATAAAGCACTTCTAATCTGCATTCACAAATTAGTGTAACGCATTGTCAGCGCTACAACATGGTAGTGGTGCATTCAGCTCCACCAGGTTGCCATGTCTCCCCTCATTCCCCCTTTTTCCAAACCACCAACTCTGCAGCCTTCTGTGTGTCTAAGTGGATTCACATTCTGATGTTTCAGATGTCTTTGTTGTGGTGTCAGTCCTCCCTCTTCACTGGTATAGTTGATAAACATCAAGCAGGAGTAGTTGTTCCTCCTCGCTCTGAACCCTGTTCTACTGTCCTTATTAGGAAAGCCTTTCTGTAGCAGGGATCCTGCTTATTGTCAGCAGGCTGCAGAGTCACAGGCTAAGCCTTTAAAGCAGCACAGGAGAGGTCGCTGGCTGCTGGCCAGATATTCAGCCTGTTGTTCACATTCTGTCTACCAAGTTGTGTTTTCCATCCAGACCAGCAGAGAAACCTGAGGGTCTTGAGATAATAAGCAGACTGAAATGTGTTTATTGTTAAGTTTGGTCTGCATTTATGTTTGAGAAGCAATAGCGTGATTTACAGTCACCGGACATTTTATTAGGTACTCCTGCTCGTTAACAAACAGACTCTTCCTCCAATCAGCCAATCAGGTGGCTGCAGCTCAATATATAAATCTTGCAGACATGGTGAAGTGGTTTAATTTCTTGTTGGACCAAACAGACAAGATGCTGATCTAAGAGACTTTGACCGTGGTGTGGTTGTTGGTTCAGCATCCCTCCTGGGGTTTTCACCACTACAGTCTCTATGGTGGAGGACCAGAAACACCTTGTTGATGAGGTCAGAGGTCAGAGGAGGATGGGCAGACTGGTTCAAGATGCTCCAGTAACATCTTTACAACAGTGGTGAGCAGAAGGGAGCTTGTTGGATCCATGATGGAAGGATTCAGGCTGTTGGAGGCAGAAGGTCCTACCTACTAGAGAGATGGAGGCAGAAAGTCCTACCTACTAGAGAGGGGTACCTAATAAAGTGGCCGGTGAGTGTGTAAGGTGATCTACAAGGTGCACTCATGCTATTTATCGAGACATTTTTGTTATATAAAAGTAGCGTGGCATCACCCTGACAAACCACAGTCCACCTCCCCCAACTAAATACTGAAATGGATGAACAGGATATTCCATGGATGTCAGCTTCCAAATATCTGTTTGTCCTGTTTCCGTGCTGCCAGCAGTGAGGCTGTCTTTCTCTCTCTCTCTCTCTCTCTCTCTCACTCACACACACACACACACACACACACACACACACACACACCCCTCTGCTCCATGGAGTCGGCTGAAGAGTGGTGTTAGTAGCCTGTAGCCTACAATAGCGTCCAACACACCAACCAGTGCAACAAAACTTGTATAATTGTGTCATCAGTCATCAAGGTTTCTGTGTGTTTTGCTGTCATGTTAGATTATTGAGTTATAGATACATTTATCTGTTACTTAACTAAGCTATAGGCTATAAACTGAACCTGTTTGACTGCTAACAGAACCTGGTATGTCCTGATCCGTTCTCAGTATTTTTATTTTAAAACCCAAACTGGGCAGAACTGGGTCGTTTTGCAGTTGTTTCCCTCCAGTCCACCGGGGGCTCTCTACCACCCAGTCCCATGTTGTTTCTCTGACATCATCCACAATTTGTTCACCTCGTTTACCTGCCTTCGCCACGCCTGCAACTTCTACACGCTTCTCTCTCTGCAACCTCTCTCTCTCTCTCTGTTTCAGCAAAACTATTCAGATCAATATAATCGATGATGAAGAGTATGAGAAAAACAAGAACTTCTTCCTAGAGATCGGAGAGCCTCAGCTGCTGGAGATGAGTGAGAGGAAAGGTGGGGCGTTGTCTTCCCATGCTGTAATCCCACCCATAACCTTGACCCCAACCCTAATGACCTCTGACCTCTGTTCATCAAAACCCACCTCAAGGTCACACAAGGAAAAGCCCCTTAGCAACCATCAGTGTTTTATTCACAAGGAGGATCAACTGTACTGATTTTGTTATTTTTATTAGTCTAACTCAACCCAATCATATTCATATGTAAAGCTGACTCAGAGGTAATATTTGAAAATCCATTGTAGTACTATTTATATATTGCATAAATATAGATTAGAATTGTCGGCTCTAGTAACCAGATCATCATTTACTAATACTATTGATCCAGAAACCAAAGGTTATCAGCCATGTTCCCTTCCCTGCAGGCCAGATGAGGTGGGAAAACTCAAACTCAATGTTACTATGGTGTTACTACAGTAACGATGGCATGATGATGGAGTCCTGTCAGATTCCATTCGACCATCTTTCCGAATGTGTTTGAATGTCGGTGAGGTTGCATGACCCCTGACCTCTGACCCCCCCAACCCTCATTGTTGTTGTGGTCTGTACTCCATCTTGTGTCCACAGGAAGACCATAGCTGTTAGAATACTTGACCATGAGGAGTACAATAAACAGGCCAGCTTCTACATAGAGCTGCAGGAGCCATATTGGAACAGGAAGAGATGGACAGGTGCGGACGTGGCACCTTGACCTCTCCAACGACCTTTCACCTCTTTCATTTACCTTACTTTTCATCTCCCTTCATTTTGCTTCCTCCCTCATCTGTTGCTAGGCTGCCACGTTCTCTACTGTAACGGCAGCAGGTGACCCTCCTATTGGTCAGAGCTATTTTTGGAGGAGGGGTAGAGATGTTGAAAAGAAAAATATAGTTGTTGTTTTTTTTTTGTTGATGCCTCAGCTCAGGACCGCATAATCAAGGTCCTATTTTGCACATTCTGCTGAGCATTGCCACTTTGCATTTCACTGCACACCTCGTGTGTGTATGTGACAATTAAACTTCTTGAATCTTGAATCTATAATCAAATTCCTACACTGGCTTCAAACATTCTGACCTGCTACCCCCGCTACAGTCCTACAGTCACTACAACATGCTACCCCCGCTACAGTCCTACAGTCACTACAACATGCTACTCCCCCATGCTACAGTCGCTACAACACGCTACCCCCGCTACAGTGCTACAGTCACTATAACATGCTACCCCCGCTACAGTCCTACAGTCACTACAACATGCTACCCCCCCATGCTACAGTCGCTACAACACGCTACCCCCGCTACAGTGCTACAGTCGCCACAACACACTACCCCCGCTACAGTGCTAGTCACTACAAAACGCTACCCCCGTTACAGTGCTAGTCGTCACAACACACTACCCCCGCTACAATGCTACAGTCGCCACAACACACTACCCCCGCTACAGTGCTACAGTCGCCACAACACACTACCCCTGCTACAGTGCTACAGTCGCTACAACACGCTACCCCCGCTACAGTGCTACAGTCACTACAAAACGCTACCCCCGCTACAGTGCTACAGTCGTCACAACACACTACCCCCGCTACAGTGCTACAGTCGCCACAACACACTACCCCCGCTACAGTGCTACAGTCGCCACAACACACTACCCCCGCTACAGTGCTACAGTCGCAACAGCTCGCTACAACTCGCTACCCCGTTGTTGACTGTCAGGCCTCTATTAACTTTGGATGCATGTACTGTACTATGTGATACATAGTATTACTACACTACTATGTGATATGGGAGTATTGAGGTAGCATGTAGCCCCTGACCTTTTCCCTCCTGTTGTATCCAACCTCCCTGAATTTCCATACCAAACTAAATATTGTGCTTTAAATACATGTTTTAATAAACATTAACATTTATAATAATAATAATAATATACTTTATTTCTAGAGCACAAAAAAGTCTAAAAAGTACAATGATAAAATAGATGTGTAAAGTGTATCAATTTAAACATGTAAGTAAAAGTTAAATAAACCAACAATAAAACAGGAGAAATAAAGACATATTAAAATAGTTTTGAGGAGGAATTTAAAGGATTAAACTGTTTTGACTAGCCTCAGTGTTTCAGTAGTGCATCCTAGAGACTACCTTAGTATTTAGTAGAGACTTAGGTTACGCTTCGGCTCATAGGGGGTTAAAACATCGGTCAAATACCTGGTAATATGGTTGAATGTCTTTGAATTTGTAGTCTTGCTGCTGCAGGGGGGCTTTTGCTTAAATCGCGAGTAGGGAGAGTTAAAATAGTCTAACCGAGATGAGATAAAAGCATGAATAACCTTCTCAAGGTCAACAGAGGAAAAGAAGGACCTTATTTTGGAGTTATTCAAATTTGGGATGTAGAGTAAATTAGAAAGTCATTCATGAAATGTAATTTTATATATAGTACATCTGCCAATTGCAGTGCAACCAGTCTATTATGATTATCCATTCATTGAGTATCATTACAGCATTACATTACATTCAGTTCAGTTTATGTGTGTATGTGTCTTTAAATTTCTCACCATATTATTAAACAAAACACTAGTTCAAAATGTCAATATTGAAACTCAAATGACTGGTAGAAGATTGAGAACTGGATTTCATTTTCTGTCTAAGTATGGCGGTGCAATGGCATGGCTTCTTCTTCAGCTCGACTCCTCATCCCTCATCTTCCTCTTCTGGTTGCTCATTTCCATTTTTTTCTGGCTCATGTCTTTCTCATCTGTTTTCTCCCATCAGCTGTGTTGCTTCAGGAAGTCGGTAAGTTGTCTTATTTTCCTTGTCTGTTTTATTTCTAATGTCTCACACATTCATGACCTCCAGTCAATCTGTCATCACCACTGCAGACTAATAGAAACATAATGGATCTTTTATGCAACAGGAGATCCTAGAACATATTTTGATTTATTGAACTGGAAAATAATCATGTAAATGCTAATAGAATATTTATTTTTTGATTTATTCTTTCATATTCTCTTTTAACACTTTTAGCTGGATTCGTCAAAACAGGTATGAAGCTAAATGATTTTACTGTAAATGATTTTACTGTGAACAATGCTTACTTTATAAAATAATGGTGGATTCCCATTAATTAATCTCTTTTTATTAATTCTTAATAGACAAAAGACTGTATGGTAAGACACCACCAAGTGTTGTAAACCTTTGCTTTAAAGCTGTTGACATTTAAAGTAAATACTTTTATAATAACAAAGCTGCAGCACTCTCTACTAATGACAGTAAACCTCTCCAACCACTGGCTCTCATGTACCAGGCCATGGTGCAGGACAACAGACCTCTACCATAGTAATACAGTACATGTGGTATAGTTTGTAAATGTTCATTTGGGTGACATTTTAATTAGAGCCTTTTTCTTTCACAACATTGTGAATAAAAAACGTTCACTATGATTCCATAGTGATGCGTGAGTGGTTAATAACCTTTTTTCAACAAGCCTTAATTTAGTTCTATCTTGAGTATATAGATTGCTAAAATCGTACATTATTGAGGATTAAGAATAAAACTACACATTCACCGTAGGTTGTTAAAACATCACTATATAAAGGCTGTAGTAAGCATAATGGCTGTGGCCGCACAACAACCTGTTGGCTGGAGGCACCAGAGTCTTCACCAGAATCTGTTGATTAAAATATTCTACATTATAACAAAACACAAACAAGTCGGTTTTATTGAGTCTGATTACAATAAGATCCATCTGGGAGGTGGATCTGACTCTTTAGGCACAAAGACACTGATGGCAGTTTGGCCCCGGATATAAGAGAGAGCTGGATCCCTTCTTCTCCGCCACTGGGTCCTGGTTCCTCTTCCACTGGGTCCCCTCTCGTCCACTGGGGTCCCCACTCCACCTCCACTGGATCCCCTCTTCTCCTGCAGTGGCTCTCCTCTTCCAGTGGGTCCCTCTTGACCAATGCTTTCCTTGCAATCCTTTCTTCTCAAAAGTAAAGTAACAACAGGTGGACAGGAGGAGTGTTGGAAGCCAGTTATGGTAAATTGTTAGCAATTATGCTTGCCTCACAGATGTTCAGACTAGC